>VKOC01021389.1:0-21772 GCA_009364415.1 Spea multiplicata | reverse complement strand
CCTACGTTTTGCCGGCACTGTATTCTGTTCTACGTTTCTTCGGAACGAACAAAAAAACTGACTCTTCGTGCTCGTTTTCATGTTCGCCCAAAGACGAATGCACAAGTCTAATTATAATCGCCTTTTTGCATGCTTTGTTGGCATCTTTGTATGCTATAAATGATACTGCTGATCCCTTGCTTTTATAATGCTTAAATGCCATTTGTTTGTTTCTTATTTCCTGTCTTACTTTCCAGCCACATTGGTTTTGATTTGCTTCTTTTGTACTTGTTTCCCATATTTTGGGATATGTAATTTTGCAATGTGTGCTTAAAGGTCTTCCATTTGTCCTCTGTGTTTAGTCCAGAGAACAATCCATCCCAGTCTATACATTCCATAGCTGACCTAAGCCTGTCAAAGTTTGCCCTGCTGAAATTGAGTGTTTAGGTAGAGTAGTTACTAGACTTGGGCGCCAGCCAACTCTTTCTGTTCGCCCGTTCCTGTGTTCGGTTTGGGCGAATATTCGTGTATATTCTTCGTGTTCGTTTTTTTTTTGTTTTTTAGAAGGGGTTAATATGAGGTTAACGCGGTATGCAGCAGCTTTGGCATCAGGATTATAAAGTTCCATACGAGCAACCACTGGTCTCCCAGCTCCAGGAGTTACGGGTCCGTACTAACGACCAATAGACTCGCTCATACAGATATTTAACTCCTGACGGCATATCTTGGCCTTTGGACCACAGCACACGCGCGCTCACCATGCCCCTCTTATCCTCTGCATCGGTGGCGACAGAGGGACGCTCATGGAGTGACGTCAGAGGCTGCGGGGTCAGAGGCTGGGGGTGGGACGTGAGAGTGCGGTAAGTTTAAAACCAAGCGCTGACTCTCATTCAGCCAGGGCCCTGCACTACTGTTCCTGTTACTATATGGACTTTGCTTGCTCCAGTGCCTTATCGCCTAAGTGAGGCTCAGCATTTCTGTTACTGTTACTATATGGACTTTGCCTTCTCCAGTGCCTTATTGCCTAAGTGAGGCTTAGCATTTCTGTTCCTGGTATTATTTGGACTTTGCTTATCATAGGGCAAAATGGTAGAGCTTCCGGTTGTGTCCTCTCTCCAATCCTCCAATCAATCGGAGTAGAGACGTCACCAGACGCTCTGCCATTTTGGCGGACATTCGCTCTAGGTTGTATCTCTCACACTGCCTAAATGTCTCTTTACTTTTTCTGCATACCACTCCATTGTCTCGCAGCTCTGCTTCTGTGTCTTGCATCTTCTTGTTCTTCAGCTTCTTTCTTCTCTCTTCTTTCTTCCCTTTTTTGTCTTTGTCCGTATCTCTGCGATCATAATCTCCCAGTAAACTTTTACCAAATGAAGGAGCTTCCCGTGACGTCCTCACCCCCGATTGGAAGTTCGGGGAGAGAACATTATTACAAACAATTGCAGTCCCTCACTTGAATTTTATCATGCTTATTATTCCCCAGGGTAGAACTTTCATTTCTCATCTCCTTTTCCTGTTGTCAGTATCACATATGGGTGTTCACTGACCTGTGTTTGTGGACCAGGTTTCTTAGAATTTGGTATAGAAATTCCATGTATATTTCATTACTCAGTGATTCCTCCCCGAGGATTACAGATGCCGCAGCGTTCAGAGTTTTTTCTGGGATCAATGGTTAGCTGGGGAATGGCCATCTTAAATTCATAATATTCTCCGCTTTAATAGTGGTTATAGTTATAGTAGTTTAGGTTGAGAAAAGACTTGCGTCCATCAAGCTCAACCCTCTTTCCTATTCCTTGTAATAGGAAACGGTAATACTTTTACCCTACTCCTCAACATGGGGCACAAAACAAAAATAGTGTAATATAGTATGGAGCAATATGTGGTGTATATAGAATGAATTCTGCTCACACATGTGGATGATAATCAGGCCTAATAGACATTCCTTTCTGTCTGAGTGGCAAAAAATAGTCTTCTTCGGGGTTGCATACACACAGGTGACAGAGTCAATCAATCATAAGTAGAAAATCCTCTTTATTATCTAAAATATAAATAAAACCAATGGCACAGTATCCACAATCTCATAAAGTGACAGTGTCTTGCACGTACATACAAAAGGCACAACATGTGCAAAAACAAGCCCGAAATCTACAAAGAGTCCCTCTGCTGCAAATGGTGACGTCCTGGTCCAGCCGCCATATGAAGAAGAGTTCCTGCGTGTAGAAGGTGCTAAAACATCAAGTTTCACCGTCTTAAAGCCAGCTTCTTCAGGAGAAAAAAAATCACTTTTACTTTTGTTGCCTTCAATCCTGCAGTCTATATAGAAGTTCAGAATAGAAAACACTTGTGGAAAAAAGATAGCAGCCAACTCCCCCTAATGACATGGCACAAGGTTCAAAGAACCCCACCCCCTTCATCATGGAGATTAAATAACAACCTCCAGACCTAAAATGAGAAAAGGAGATTACTGGAGGAAGTATTTGCTGCTCCCCTGTCCTCTAAGTGTTTCCCCTTAAAAACACGCAAAGCCTAGCCCCATTTGTAGAATTTACTATAAAAAATAAACAGGAATAAAATACTAAATAAAAACTTCATTCAGATGATAATAAAAGTTAAACAAAAAACTTGGGGATGATATAGCCCACATATAGCCACCAAATATTTAAAGGAGCCGCATCAAGTTTAAAACATAAAGTTGTGGGATTATACATTATTATTTACTTATGATCAGAATAAATTAGGATCAATATTATTTAAAAATCTACTTCTTCAATATACATTTAACATATTGAAATCCCCAGATATACAAAATCCCGTCCGTGGAGATCCTAAATGATACATACATGTGATTGTAAGGGATATGCACCAACAACAAATTAACCAGCTTTAACACTACTCTTTTCATATCATAATAAATAAAAACACTGACAACTTTGTATTGGATAAGCAGGCCGTGGTCTTTTATTTAGCTTACAATGTAACATCAACCAATTACTTATATTAAACGAAACATTATAACCATAAAGCACTCTTGGCCCAAGCCCCAGAGTGCAACCATATTTAAATACTCAAAGACCATCCGCCCTAAAGCCAGGGTAATCAAAATCACCCCCTTTTCTCATACATTTCTTTCTTTTTTTTTTTATAAAGAAAAAAGCTGCCGCTCACCAGACGCTATAGAGGTCAGTGCAGTCAGGTAGCGGTTCGCCGCATGTGTTACAGAACACACCTCAGCCGTACTATTTATAGGGTGAAATCCCACCCTTTGCGCAGCGCGAGGCACCTGCGAGCGCAGTGCGCGATACACTTTACCTCAGGGAAGGCAAAAGCGTGGTTACACTTTTGCTTGAGACACCTTCGAGCACAAAAAGCGCGGCAAACTAAGCGGCACGAGTGCGGCTGGAAACTACTACTCTTTTTTTAAAAAAATATTTTTATTATGTAACCCTTATCCTAACCTGACATATAACCTGACCTCTACATGACCCCTCTATCCCCACAACCACATGCCGCCCTGACTGCTAAATAGAGTCAGGGCTCTTCATTCCCTACATATCGAATATACAGATTTCAAAACATTTAGCTATGCATGACATAAATATAATATATGTGGATAATTCAGATGTTTAACACAATGGTTCTGGGTGAGAGTGTATTCATTTTGAGGGGCAAATTTATTGTTCAAAAGACCAGAGGCTGAAAGAGATCAAAACACATGAGTACATAGTCAGAGCTTACTTTCAAATGTAATTTTGCTGTCACCACCACCTCTCTCAATAAAGGTGAAGAACCCCCACTAGATTCGCTGTACAGTAACACCACAATGATATATAAAAATGAATACAACATGGCTCATATGTATCTCTAGATAAAGGCCAAATAGTTCAGTGTTCAATCCTCCTGCTTTCTTCCACAGGTGTTTTCTATTATTCCTGACACACTATATAGACTGCATTGAAGGCAGCAAAAGTAAAAGCAATTTTTTTCTCCTGAAGAAGCTGGCTTTAAGACAGCAAAACTCGTTGATGGTTTGGCACCTTCTACACGCAGGAACTCTTCTTCATATCGGGAATGCTACACCCAAGAAAATGGTTTTTATCAATCGGACTGAAATTAATGACTTTGAGCCAATTTACCCCATCAAACCATGTATTTTTGAATTAGACTTATTATCATCCACGTTTGTGAGTGGAATTCATACTATATTACACTATTTTTGTCTTGTTTTTCCCCTTATGTATTTGCACCCCATGTGGAGGAGTATGGTTTAAAGTGGTACCTGAGGAGTACTTTTGGGAGCAGCAGTGCATTAGAGGAATAATAATAGTAATTAATGTTGTATTTATTTGCACATTTATATTCATTTTGTGGTCTCTTATATATATATATATATATATATATATATATATATACATAATTAGTACACTAAAACAATATATACTTACCTCAGAAAAGATGAGGGAGTGGAAAGGCTGTCCGTGGGCTGCAGCAGGAAGAGAGGAGGAGCAGATAGTGACCGCAAAGCAATCAAGCTATTTCCTTTCCGGTCGGGGGATAATACTAAAGTACATGCCAGATCATAGACTAAGGGCCCTGATTGTTGCAGTCGTGGTCCTGACAGCTTGCGGCTCGCGGATTGCCGCTAGAATGTGTAAGGCAGCCCCAGGAAAGTGAAATTTTCACGATATGCCAGTCCGGCCCTGACCCTGTGCGACCCTCTTTTGGGTCACGACCCGCCTTGTGAAGCCTTTTGTGCTATGGATCATAGCTAACCAACTGAGCGGTTTTGTTAATGGGATTAATCTGAATAAGTATGTCCATTTAGATAACAAGTATGATTTTAAAGCATTTATTCTTCCCCACCAATCTTAATACCTAGATAGGTTATTTCTTTTTTCTTTTTTATATCGTTAAGTTGGTATTTTTCTTTAATTAAGCCTTTTGTAGCTTTATCTATGTTCCCATATTGTACAATTGATATGTGAGTGTTCAGTTTATAATTAGAAACTTTACTGTCATTAAGTTTATTAGGAGGTTAGTGGGTCAGTTATAATTATAATAATATCATCTGCATATTAGGAGATTTTTAGCTCTGTGGTCTTAATTGGGAAGCCCTTGAATTGTAAGTTGTCTCTTATGTTAATTGCAAGGAGTTCAACCGATATATATTAGAGCGGAAACAGGGGACAGCCCTGTCTTGTGCTGTTTCTTAGATGAAACCACTTGGAACAAATATCTGATCCAACTACTCTAGCGGAAGGAACAGTATATAAAATTCCTATTGCTTTGGCCATCCATCCATGTTTCATATATCCCCAGTTTATCCTGTCAAACGCCTTTTCAGCGTCAAGGGACAGGGTAAGAAAGGGGGATACCTTTCTTGTTAGCTCCATCTAATATATCTATCAGTCTTCTTGTGTTATTTTCTATGTCTCTGTCAGGCTGTGGAACTGCGTCTCCCTAGAGTTCTCCCTGTCTCGCTAGAGTTCCCCCCCCCGTCTCCTTAGAGTCTCCCCCGTCTCCCTAGAGTTCCCCCTTTTGCTGCAAACCATTCCTGGATTTCCATATGCTCTGTCCTTTGCTTCTGATTCCATGATCCCATTTCTGCTCTTTGCTTCCTTTATAAGGTGTGCCCCACCTGTTTGTTATGTTTGTCTCAGTCTGCAGTCTAACGGTATGTCCTTATCTATTCTGTGTATAGATTGAATGTTTAGTTTCAGTTGATTAAAAATTCAGTAGGCAGGGTTTAATGCTAGGATCTACCGACTATTTGAGTACTTTGGCGTAGTGGTGGGCTAAGCATACTATGGCCATATGATGTGACGGAATCGCCAATTGTTATCTTATAGTCCTAGGCTAGTCCTGTATTCATGTTTGTCTGTCTCTTATGAACCTTTGCCCTCTTTTCCCTGAATCATCTGAGGATCTCGGTTCCTCACTCCATCCCTTGTGGTCCTTGTTCCCTGTCCTTTATTATGTATGTCTTGTGTGGCTATGTTTCTTGCTTGGTCTCCCTGCTCCTTTCTCTGTCCCCTTTGATTGCTATGTTTCTCTTGTTCCTCTGCTTAGCTTCCTTACTCCCAGACTGCAGCATCCTGCACATTCGTCTGGAGAGCTATGTCTCATGCCTGCTCCAGGGTGCCTGCAGGATATCACCAAGTTTTGCTTTGTTCTGGACTACATCAGCTGCTATGTCAGGACCCTGGGATGTGGCCACACAACCCTAGGTGCTCAGCACCCGGGTGAATGCAGTCGCCCTGCACCAGGCCCTGTCCAACTTTGCTATTGCGCAATAACTCCTGAACACTGGCCTTTGGGCGCTCTGGGTCATTACAGTCGTCTGTATCAACCCGGTTTCTGACAGTGTCTATGTGGGACAAATCCTATCTGGTCTCGATTGATAATGGTTGGCATTATTTTTTGTAGTCTTTCTGCCCAAATTGCGGAGTATAGCTTAATATCTCCATTAATCAGATGGAGGAGCTTTATCTTGTTTTAAAATATATTAGCACATAGCATCTCTTCAGGACATTCTCCCTCTGATGTGATTTGATTAAATGTCTTCGTCAGATGAGTTATAAGTTCTTTCTTTATTGATTTATAGAGAAAAAATCCAAAACCATCAGGGCCTGGCATTTTATATTTAACTAAATGATCTATAATTGTATTTATTTCCCTATTTGTAATTGGTCTATTTAGTATATGTCTTTGCATCTGTGTGATCTAAGGGATCTTAGTATTTTTTAAATATGTAAGAGTATCTTCTGTGTTGTTTTTTTCTGGTAGATTATAAAGATCTTGATAAAATAGTCTAAATCTTTCAGCTATATCCTCTGGGGTTAGATATACCTATTTTATTATTAGCCTTATTTGTTTTTCAATTTATTTGACATAAATGTATCTGCTCTATTATTTCTGTAGTAGAACTTCATTTTTCATTTTTTTATATTCTTGAGTACTTTTTCCGTCTCTATTTGATTTATGTTATCCTGTAACATTTTAATCTTCTCTGATTTTTCAGATAAGGCTTTATTTCTTCTTTGTTGTATTTTTTTAACTTAATAAAATGGCCTCTGATAATATCTATGGATATTAATGCATCCAAATGAAAAGATTATACTCATTTTTCTAAAGTTCATTATTCCTATTCTATAATAGATCTGATACTGGGCGACTTTTCTACACAACAATTAGTGGAAGAATCAATATAAAAGATAATATATGGTCTGATCACAGTCTTGTAGTTTTTGAGATAAATAATAAAAAAAAATATTCACCAAATACAACTTGGCGCTTAGATGATTCCTTGCTATATAATGAAGAAAATAAAAAATATATTAGAGACAACCAAAAAATACTTTCAAGAAAACCAAGCCAAAAGTATAAATTAAAAAATGTAAATAATAACCTGTTTATCTTTAGTACTAATATAATATATCTGCCTTCCTTAACTGCTTCTTGATATTGGATTTCTATTTCTATAGAGTCAGAAAACATAATTGCTACCCTTTTTTTATATGGCAATGATGCAAAGACAAATCTTGAAAAAAAATCTACCTCCCCAGTTTATATTATCATTATCTAACCAATGGGTTTCTTGAAGGAAGGCAATTTCTATTTTTTATTTTTATGGGTGTATTCAGGCCCTGAATATTAATTGATACGCATTTGATCATCTTCTACAAAGTTGTGTAGAAAATTCTTCCTGCTCATCTGCAGCTTCCTCGATAATTTTTAGTAATAGACTTATACAATAGACAAAAAAACATAAACAAATAACCTGTCAAGAGCCCTGAGACTAGACTCTCTGATTTGATGGTCATTACTTCCGTTATTATAGTCATGACTCTACGAGATTTGCAATAAAGGAGAAAAAAAAAAAGAGCAAATATCTCAGTCTTGGGTCTTGAAAAAGATACTCATAGCCAGGAGATTTAGGAGATGTTTAGCAGTTATTAATATCAGAGAGGCAACAGTCATAGAATGACTGTTATTCTCAGGGGTAGGAGTAAAGTAGGGGTATCTCATTAACCATATTCGCCTCATTATTAATAATAACCTCATCGCTTCAGTATATGTATTATTATAGATCTCATTCTACTAACTTTCCCCTCCTTCTCCTTTACAACAACCTTATCAAATCAGTGTGTATATTGTTCATGATATCGTTGCATTAGATTTTGCTTTAGGAACTCTCTTGTATTATCATTCAATACATGGACATGTATAGACTGTAAAAAAATTATATATATATATATATATGCCCATTCCATAGTATACTTTGAAATTAACCATTTCAAGTGGAATTGTATATAGTGCTCATAATGTGCTTGTGTTATCATTCAATATATAGACATGCATAGATTGTAAAAAAAAAAAAAAACCCTCTGCACCTCCATTAGCAATTGCATCACCATTTAATGGTAACTTATTGGATTATTGTGTGTATTAATCATAATATCATTGCAATAAATTTCAATTTAACCATTATCTTGTGTTATCATTCAATAAATTGACTTACAAACTTATATATGTGTCTATTCCGTAAATATACTTTAGAATTAACCAGTATTTTTTTTTTCTTTTCCTTTTTAAATAGTGTTCATTATGTGGCTATAATAAAATCTCTTAATAGTTACGATATAAATATTATTACATAACCACTAATGTGAAAAAACATTTCCCTACGTGAAAAAAAGATTCTCTTCCATACCTTCATAGCTAAACCCATTTATCAATTACATCATTTGTTATTCGTAACATCATTGCATTGAGGGCTCTATTGTGTTATCATTCAATAAATTGACATACATGATTTATCAGAAATGGAAAAGAAAAAAAAGAAAAAATAATCTCAACCCTCCCCAAAAAAATGCTTGTTATTTTTTTCAGCTTTAGCCATTTATTCAACTCGTCAGCATGGCCAAAATTCAGAAAGTGGCCTTCCCAGTTAACTCTCAATCTTTTGGGGAAACCCCAAATATAAGATATTATATGGTCTCGTAGAAGTTTTAAGTCTCCAGCAAACTATTTTCTCCAGGAAAAATTATGGAAAGATAAATCCGGAAAAACCAAAATATTTTTATAAATACTATCTTTTATATTTCTTTCTTTCTTTGCTTGTAAGATTCGTTCTTTCGAATCTTCCCGATAATTTTATCGTTTATCCTGCGTTATTGATTCTGGGATATTTCTGATCCTTAAGTTATTCCTCCTTGATCGATCTTTAAGATCTCCCAGTTTATCTTCCATTTGTCTTAATTTTCCTTCCAGTTCTCCCACCCTTTGTTTCAGTTCAAACAAGATTTCCATATTTGCTTCAATATCTTTAAATTTGTTAGTTAATAGTTCAAGTTTAAGGCTCAAGTCTTCAAAGTTTTTGTTAATTTCCATTTTCAGTACAGATGCTTGCGTGTCTAAGCAGTTTTTTAAATAGGTTTGAGATAGAGTTAGGGGGTCAGTAAATCTTTTGGTAGAATCATCAATGGGGGAGGGGGTTTATATAGTTTTATTGGTTGGTATAGTTTTTAATTGTTGTGGAGAGAAGAAAGCCAATGTAGATGCAGAGGTTCTTTTTTCTGTTATAGCCTCTTTTCTTTTTCTTTTCTTTGGTGCGCGGTCTGAGTATTTTTAGGTGGCATTTTATTTATTTAGGTTGTGTTATCCTTGAATGCAAAGAAAAAATAGAGTCTCCATCCTTCTCCTTTCTTCCGAAGTAAACTAGATGAATTTCTTTAACTTTTATTCATCCATAGACCATAATGGTTCTACACAATTAATAAACCATGCTGTATTTTATAGATTATACCTTGAAGCCTAACAAGGCTATGCGACGAGTGACTGCAGTGGAGTAACTGCTTAACGGCTATTATCGTTTTTTGATAAAATAGAAAGTTAAATAATTCCAGCGATGAGAAACTGGAAAAATCTGTAAAACTGAAGTTATCTGAAGACTGAAGTAATCATAAAGCAATCAGAATTCCTTGACGATTCCAGGTTAATCAAGGCTTTTTCATATAACCGAGACGGGTACGAGCAGTCATCTAAAGTCAGTTATCTTTATCCCATCGCATTTTGTCGCCGACCTGTGAAACCGTTTCAGGTAATCCCGTCTGTCGGCTGTAATCCATGTGCGGACCACAAGACTGCAGTAGACCGTCCCCGCCATTACCGCACCATCACCTCGTCAAACAGAGCTCCATTCTTTGTCAGAAACTGGGTCCATACAGACGACTGTAATCACCCAGAGCGCCCAAAGATGGAGTTCAGGAGTTATTGCGCAGTAGCGGAGATGGACAGGGCCTGGTGCCGGGGGACTGCACTCACCCGGGTGTTGAGCACCTAGGGTTGTGTAGCCACATACCAGCACCCTGATATAGCAGGGGATGATGTCCAGAACAAAACAAAGCGATATCCTGCAGGCACCCTGGAGCAGGTATGAGACATAGCTCTAAAGACAAATGTGCAGGATGCTGCAGGCTGGGAGTAGGAAAGCTAAGCAGAGTAATAGGAGACACATAGCGAGCAAGGGTGACAGAGCAAGCAAGAAACATAACCAGACAATACATACATGGTACAGGATACCCCTCTACCGGGGCACAGGGCAGGACGCCCCTCTCCCAGGGAACAGGACAGGACACCCCTCCACCGGGGCTTCAGGACAGGACACCCCTCCACTGGGGCTTCAAGACTGGACACCCCTCTACCAGGGCTTTAGGACCAGACACCTCTCCACCGGGGCTTCAGGACCAGACATCCCTCCACCAGGGCTCCAGGACAGGACACTCCTCTACCAGGAATACAGGATAGAACACAAGACAGGACAACAAAGTACAGGGCTGACAAGACTGACCAGGTGTGACGGAAGCCTCCATCACTGGGACCACTGGGGAAGCCTGACTGCCAGCCTCCTCCCTATTGACTATGGGCCCTGGGTTTGTAAAGACTTCTGTGGCTACCCCCAGCAGTATCATCTCATCACTGTCTGAGGGGATTATCTCCAGCAGACAGCCAGGATCTGTCACCAGGGAGTGACCACCATTCTTTCAGTTTAATGTTGTATAAATCAGTCTCCCCCCTATTGTATTGTTAATCTCGTTACTGCCCCTGTTGTCTCTGGGAGGCAGATTAAGGGGGCGGTTTGTGTCCCAATATCTTGTTTTATGTATATATGTGTTTTGCTGGATATATCCAGCCCTGTGTGTCCAAAATAAATCAGTCTTCGTTTGATTTTACCCTACATTGAGTCTCGGCTAGTGACTGGGGAACCGGGGAAAGAGTTGTCCGCGGCTAAGAGAGCACAGGACAGCGGAGGTAGTCGGTCAGACTAGCAAGATCTGTGACACCAGGCTATACATGACAAGACTACACAGATACCACAGGACCAAACAGGACTAGCCTAGGACTATAAAATAACAATTGGAGATTCCATCACATCAGAGTATGGCCAGAGTATGCTCAGCCCACCACTACACCAACTACAGGGGGGAACTCTAGTGAGACAGGGGATGGAGCCTGGCATTCTTCCAGCCTACTCTGACGTGCATGTCCCGTCACGCCTCCTGAAGATGCTCTAGTTTTTTGCAAGGAGCCTTTCTTTAGCAATTTGTTGTCATTTACCACGATTCACTCTCTCATGCTCTTTCACATTCTCTCAAGCTCTCATTCATGCTCTCTCACACTCTCTCTGAATGTCTCCCTTAATTCTCTGCTTCCTTGTCCCTGTCTCTGTGCCATGCAGCTCTGCTTATTGTCTAGCATATTCATGTTCTTTTGTCTGCTGTCTTTTTGTTTGTTTTCTTATAGGTCCATTCTCGTTTTCAGGGATTCTGACATCTAGATATTACTACCCTGTGATGTTCAGAACCAGTAAAATCAAGTATTGTGTCTAAATATATATTTTATGTGAGCAACAGAAGATGGAGCTTTAACTCTTTTGTTTATGGGAAATTCTTTGTTTGATTTGCTATTATTGGACATGGAAAATGCATCTCACTTCTGTGGATGGATGCATTTAGAACATTTCTATTAAGAAAAACAAACAAAAAATGTATGCAGTATTTATAATTATTTATGGAAGATTAGTGGAATAGTGGTCTTGAGGTGGCTCAATCATGGGTAATGTTTGGGGAAAGTTTACTGTATGTTTGGCTGACCCCTATTCAATTCAATGTGTTGGTTATTTTTAATATGCATGGCTGTGCTGCCAAAAATGAAGTGTATTTTAAGTGGTGATGCAAGCGCGACATTGCTTGTATTGGTGAGTTCCATGACAGCAACCAAAAAAAAAAGTGTCTCTTTCTCACATTGTTGGGAGGTATGGTTTAAGTACCGTATTTCCTCGATTACTGCAAATGCTCTCAAAAAGACCCCTTGTCTTATAATCGGGGTCGTCTTATAATCAGACCTCAAATAGGTCTGACTATGAGACTAAGATCCAGATCCCCCGCAGCGCTGCAGTGGACCTGGATCCTCCTGTCTTATGCCCCCCCAACTTACCAGTTACCAGTAAATAACACTCCCCCCCTAAACTTACCAGTTCTTCTGACTCCCCGGTGTGTAGCCGGGGCAGTGTGTAGACGTCTACACGATTCGCGTAGACAACTTCTGCTGCAGCCGGAAGTTCCCTACGCGAATCACGTAGACGTCTACCTGCTGCCCCGACTAGTACACACTGGTGATTCAGAAGCACCGGTAAGTTTAGGGGGGGAGTGTTAAATGGGGGCATAAGGCATTTCTGTAGGCAGAGTGCTCTATGAAATGACTTTTAACCCCCTTAATGCCACTCTGCCTCCAGAAATGCCTTTTAACCCTCTATATGCCACTCTGCCTCTTGAAATGCCTTATACCTCCCTATATGCCACTCTGCCCCATAATTTGCCTTTTAACACCCTAGATGCCAGAGTGGCATATAGGGGCATAAGCCTGGGGCAGATGTGCATAAGTGGGGGTGAAGGTTGGAAAATAAAAGGAAATAAAAACAAAATATTTTTCTCAATCACAGCTTATATTTAAAAAAAAAAGTTTACAGTTTTCTTTTTTTCCTAATTTAATATTCAGATTTTGGGGGTTGTCCTATAAACAGGGTTGCCTTATATTGGAGCAAATACGGTGTATATTAATATTGTACATAGTGTCTTGGCATGACAGAAGTGTTGGCTGCTGGTAGCTTTGGCTACTATGGCTTGTGTGATAAAAGTATATATTAAACTAGGGAATCGAGTGTTATTGGGTTCTAGTTGTAGATCAACAAATTTAGCCATGAATAATCTAAGTAATACATCTGCAAAAAATAATCTTGTCACATTTTAAGGCTGAAAACCACTACACACTTATGCACATAATATCTCAAAAAAGTACAGCTTTCAAATCAGCACTTCTAGTCAATTATGAAACACCGACCCAATTTACTATGAGTGCATTTTAATAAATCCTTTGAGATTGCATTAGATGACTTTTCCAGTTTATATTCACAGTATATAATTTCATTTTAATAACAGAGGGACCATTAACATTCTGCATAATAACCTTCATGTGGAAAACAAAAGGTCTTCTCTTTGGTGGGAAAACCCATAAACTGCACCAATTTTTATTTTATTTTATTTTTTTAAATGAGAATGTACTGATGCAATGTAAAAGGAAGCGATTGGATTCTCACTGAAGTATTATTTACTTTTGTGAGAGACTTGCTAATATGCCCAGCAGCTGTCGATTAGATTTACAATAAATATTAGCATTTTATTTGTATACAATTATATAATATACAGCACAGAATTATTCCAAAGCTACAGAATTCCAAATATTTCTTACTTTTGCATTACCACCAATCCTCAAATTTACTACGCTCACATATAAGCTGAATGGATATGCAGTTTGCACCAAAACCATCACAATGCTCCTAGTGAGTTTACATCGGTTCAACCAGACGTGATCATTTCCAACAAATGAGTTTATTAGCTGTACATTTTGGCGTATTTAGTTTATTAGTCAAATACTAGCATACACGAAATGAGTGAAGTGTGTTTGCTTTCAAATTGAATGCGGAAATCAGAGACTCATGGAAAGTGTATTCCTTCCATAGAATACAATCCACACGCCGTCTAGTGTTCACTTTGTATATTTGCAGCTTTCCAGAATACATTAAAACATAACCATTGCTGTACAAAATGATATATATATATATACTATAATATATTATATATATATATTATATATATATATATATATATATATATACACAGATAGCTATATAGAGATAATTATAGGGGGTGAATAGACATTGATAAGAACTGTAGTTGACAGCAAACATACACAGCATATTTGTGCAGGCTTGTATAGGAAGTGTAGGCAGGAGAAGAGGGCTTATGTTTCTTCACTATTCATTAAGAGGGGGCAAACGCTGACGAGGATGGAACTTGTCTCATAATATGCACAATTTAATAGGCGAGGAGCGGTAAATCACTCATTTATTTTACAGGATTAGCCAAGGTCTTGCTGCAGAAGCTTATTGAGGATGCGCCATCAATGTGAAATGCAGTCAACAAGGTGAAACCCCAACCTTCCTAAAAACTCTCCTACCAACTCTCTCATTATTTAATAGACCTCATGGTGTTTTGACAGATACAGAAGAGTGTTTTTATTCCATTCTATTTTCTAGAAATGCATTACAACTAAATTTGTGAACTTGATCATGGGACATTTCTTGTAATACCTGCCATCATTATACTACTAACATTATACTAAAACAAAATAATTCACTTAGTGTTGGGTGTGATGGAAACACCTTTTTAAGTGCAATTCTAAATGTAGAAGTTCCTTGTCCCATATTTGGAACATTGCCCATCTTATTTTAAATGCACACCAAGGTGTGGAAAATTCATTTGTTCTGGGGGTTCATGACTTGGTCCAACTCCAACAGATCTGTGATTGTGATCTGCCTGGCCACAGACAAGCTTCAACATGACCAGGAAACACAAAAACGTAGCAAAGTGGAAGTAATTTAAATGTGTGGAACCTAAACCCATATAAAGAATAGTTCATTCCATTAATAAAGAGATAGAGCCATTTAAAGTCATAGGATTGGAACAGTGAATCATACGTTCATTATTCTACACAGCATTTCAAGTTTCTGCTCTAAACCCCTTTATAATCCAAATCCAATATATATATATATTTTATTAGTATTAATAAACCATTAGTAGGAGACACACAATGTAAAAATTATTCTGCAGACCTGTATCCGGCAAAATCAGAAAATATTAACACAGTATTGCACTCAGAGATTAAAAACACCCAGTTTGTCAAAATATTGGTGGGTGTGAAAAGTTGCTAATGTTTCTCTTGGGTTAGGATTGTCAGTACCTCTAAAAATGATGTTGCTAGTGAACATGGAAAGGATTAAGGCCAGTAAGGGCCTCCACAGATTTCTGCTGGCCGTGACAAGGAGTCAATTGCCAGTGTTAGCTCTTTACCTATACATTGTGTTTACAAATTGATTAGGAAATGTATGGGTGAACAGTAAAATCTCACAGCCGCTCCCCATTATGTCTATGCCAGCATAATACCCTATCACCCTCGGGAACACAGTACCACGCAGGCAAGTATGAATTCTTATTTCGATGCTAGTGAGTCTGTATATGGTTTTAAAAATAAATATACCTCCATGATATTTTAAACTGCGCGGCACAGGCATGTACTTTAACAATAACAACTTGGCTTCTGTGGATTTTTTACAAATATCGCCAGGTTAGATGTTTCTTCAAAACTGAGACTGATTACCAATACGATCAAATCTCCAACTCAACCTGGCTACAGTCACCTTGTATAAAACGGTCCATTTCACTATTCTATTTTAGACATATATATAATATTAAGCCAACCCATATAGTAACTTGGGAAAGGGCATTTTTTTAATTACACAATTGCAAAGGTCAAAGGAAAACCTAAGGGTGCTCTCCCCAATGTAGTAGCTATGTTACCTACAAATGATAGCTTGCCATTGGTGTCTTACACCACTACACTGAACAACAAAATAAATAAATATCAATATCTCTGTATTGATGGGACATGTGCCCTGTCTGGTTAAATACCATAGGCACAATAATTACTCTGCTCACCTCTTCTTATCAATAGATTGCTACACGGTTTTTGTTTTAGCAACCAAACTGTTGTTAAATGGGGAAACTGAAGAACTGTCCCTTTGTTGATCATGGAATTCCTGAAGAAATATCACAAGCGTTGATGAATCGGAATCACACTATTTATAAAAAAAATGGGACGTATGACAGTTTATTGTAATGTTCCAGTTAAGGGTTGACACAAAACTAATTCTGATCAGTTATGTGATTGCATTATTCAGTCACTTTATTATTATACTTTATTTATCAAGCGCTGTCAGACTCAGCAGCGCTGTACAAGGTAAATATTTTACAGATAACGACAAGTACAAAATGACAAGCAATTGACATAAAGATACAAGAGGAATGGAGGGCTCTGTTCCAGCAGGAACTTACATTCTAGGTGCATAAGGGGTGAGAAACAGGAGGTGAGGACTGCGTGGTAGCGAATGCTGTTAGTGTAGGGGGAGTTTATGTCAGTGGTAGGCGGCTTCCCTGAAGAGAAGTTTTAGTGATCGTTAGAAGGAGGGTAGAATTGGTGAGAGTCGGACAGCACGGGGAAGAGAGTTCAAGAGAGTTGGTGCTGCGCAAGAGAAGTCCTGTAGGTGATAAGTGAAGATGCAAGGAGCAGGTCCTTGTTGGATCTTAGAGGGTGGAGTATATTTGCTGATGAGGGAGGACACTTGGTTATCACTGTACTTCTCTCAGATTGGGCGCCTTCTCAGGCCTTTCATTAGCTAAAAATAGCAAAGTACCCTGCGAGTAGGTGACATGCCCCAAATGTATATGTACCATCAATCATGTGAAACCCTAGAATGCTTCATGAATCCAACACCCGTTTTTTAAGACATAATATCGTTGCTACATCCTTTTTCTATCTAGTGTCTCTTTTTCTTTGTGATTTTAGGTTCCAAGTTTTGACCATGTACCGATAATCTACCAATATCTCACTACACACAGCGTTCTTCTCTGCCAAGCTCATGTGTAATAGGGTGCATTGTAAGACTTGTCCCAAGCCATACATTCCATGTATGCATATGTTCTCTGATTGAGCTGTACATTTGTGCCAATAAATGTAAAGACGTTACTGGGGTCTCTTCTCCAGCGATAGAGTCAGAGCACTGCCACTTCCAGATATCACTATTATCAATACGAGATCTTGCCACACAGACACACAATGGAGTTTCCGACTGATAGGGCAAAGTGATATCAAGAAGACAATGTTCAACTCTTCTGCAAATTCACTGTTTAATGAATAAAACTCTTAAGTATTTTTCATTAAACTTTATAAAGTAAAGACTAAACCATGGAATTCAGGTTTAAATCACTGCAGGTTATGCAACAGGAAGCAATGGCACTGCAGCTTTAACACAGGTAAAGTAAATTAAAGTGTTTGATTAACTTACCTGCAAGCACCTGCTATGGTTGTATTCTTATGTATAGATCGTGTATACGTTTCCACATAGATGATTTAATATTGTCTGCGCAGCAACCGATATCTTTTAAAATATCTAGAATAAAGGGGATCAGATAAGTGGCATTTAAAAGACGCTTAGAATTTTTATTTAGTACTAGCCCCAAAAAATGTTAACGCTTCAACTGGTTATTACACCGGCACCACTGCCCACTTAACCGTAAGATAATCTTAATATTGTTTAATGATAAATAGATGGATAGTTTCATCTGTGTTTAAATCCTAAAGTACACTATTGAACAGGGGCCGTTGTATTAGAAGTAATTAAATATCAGAATTGGTAATAAGGTATAAACATATCGTACAATGCCGTGGAATGTGCAGGTGGCGTACAAATAAAGATTAATCAACATCTTATAGAATACCATAGCCATATTTCAAGCTGCAAGTAAATCAATGACCACGTAAACGTGATCAATAAAGTTTTGTTGATAACTCAATTTATTAACGTGGTTCCTTAGACAATTTATTAATGCGTCACGAATGCATACAAATATACAATATGAATGACAGGTGGCTTATAGCTTGCTATGCGTTCATGGGGGGAGATATAGGTTTATAATACCGATGCTGGCTTTAAGTCTGATGTTTCAGCGCTCGTGTGAACTTCAAGCTGGAATTATTCGTTAATATCATAAAACGCGCATAAACTTCGCTGATTCTAATATAACGGCAACAGCTATTTCTGTATTACCGTATATGCTAACTGGAAAGGGGATATGGAGGTCTTGGACAATATGATTTGTTGAGCAACGGACATGCCACATACATCCGCATGAATACAATCACCACACTCACCAGCTACGCTCCGTAACCGGGAAGCGCTTGCTGAGGAGACTCTACAACTTCTAGCTTTCGATTCCAGCGCACTAAAAGCATCCGCGACAAAGCGGCAGATTCCACACACAAAAGCTTGCTTATTGATTCGCAACAGCACATTCACCACGCGGGAGAGGGGGGAACCCCAAAACTTTGGCTACGGGCAAACCCTTAAGGACTAGGCTGTGTTTTATTTTTTGATCATCAAAATTTCTACAAAAAAAAATTTATGATGAAAAAAGCACTTTTTCTAACTTTAATTTGAAAAAAATCTTTTAGTCATCTACAAAGCCTCATGAAAAACTTTTTTCAAATAAAATCAGGGGACATTTTTTTGTAATTAGCAGACGTGTAAAAAATATTTTAGAAGCATATTTTCTTCAAACTGTATATGCAGTGTATTTGATATCTGTTTATGAAGTGATTGTATGATATATATATAGGTTATTTTTCACATTTTGTCCATGAGATAAAAAAAAATACTTCTTAAAATCTTTTAAGCATCATGGGCCTGGTGCTGAGGCTTTTTTATGGAAATAAAATAGACAGAATGCTAACTCCTCAGCATCCTTGTGTGCTAGAGAACGCTGACATCAGCGCTAGGCAGATAATATGTGGATGGATATGTGGATAGGATAAAATGTGATGGGGCTACTTTCTTTTTTTTGTATATGTTAGGGATCATAATTGTTGCGGAGGAGAGGGGCGCCAAGCAACTGCTCGGCGCTCGTCTGTCTCCTCCGTGAGGCCTCCGTCGCAGTGCCGTCACTTCACGCTGAGCGCCAGAATATGACATCATATCCCGGCACTCAGCAGTGAAGCCCGAGTACTTACATACACATTCTTGTTAACACACACAGTTATACATACATTCTCATTCTAACGTATGTACATACATTCGTACATTGTAGGAATTCCATCCTGACAGCCTGGACTATGTAATATTTATACATTGCAATGCATACTTGCAGCCACTAGTCGCCACCCTTCCCTCTCAGGAGCACCTGTTTAAACATTTGGGACAGCTAAGCTACATTATCCAGATATTAGCCCTGCCTTTATATACCTGATCTACCCTATAGTCTGGGGCTTTACATTGTCGTGTGTTCAGTGGTGCTGTTCCCTGTTTGATTCTACCCGGCTTCCCCTGACCTTGCTCATGGCTTACGTTCCTGTGATCTCCTGGTATCAACCCTGCTTGCCTGACTCCGTGTGCCCAGCCTCAGGGCTGGCCGCCGTGTTCCAGACTTGTGCTCTGCCAGAGGTCCAAGTCCGCTCCATGGTCCCCTATCCAGTCTGGGCGTTGGGCAGACCCTGTGGATGCAATCAGGGTGCCAGGGCTGACATGATACTAAAGGGGGGCATTAATTCGCAAGGGGGTGTTGGCTGGGGTTATCACATAAATCAATACTAAAGGGGGTATAGGTGGTGGGATAAATATACAATGTGGAGCTAGCTAGGGGCAATTCATAAGTATGAGAGGGTATTGGGGTGACCACATTGGTCATGTTTTCCAGGGCACATATAACTTTTCCATATTGCTGACCAGTCCAGATAAAATGCACCTCAAGTAACAACAACAAGTTCTGAGGTTTTTTCTTTTTTTTTTAAATGAAGTACATTGAAATCAAACCACAATACACATTATACCTTGTAAAAGTCATGTTGTGTGACCTATATACAGATAGACCTTTACCCTAGGTTTTTGTTACTGTGTTTATAATTAACAAAGGCTTCAACTGTCAGACCTAAAAATCTGTACACATTGTGCAGCCTGAAGCATTTTGAAGAAGGTGCATGGCATGCCAATGTTTACGACAATGGAAAACTTACTTTGTCTACAAGTTCAGATAAATAATCACTAGAACAGACATATTTATGTAAAATATAGCATTATTCTTTAGCTTAAACCGTTCTGCAGCATTGAGAAACAAGATTATGTTTAAGGACACAATGGGATCCATTCACTAAAGGCTGAGAGGTGGAAAAAGTTTGGGGGCACAGACATTCTGTTTGGAGACACAAAATGACACAAACAAGCTGCTTGGGAGCACTGACAAGCTGCTTAGGGGCAAAGATGGTGCAGAGCAGACAAGATGTTTGCATGAAAAGGTGGCACACACAAACTGTTTTGGGGCAAATATGGCACTGTGGGACAAGTTGCTTGTGAAGTTAAAGTTTTGCATTGATGTAAATGCAATATTGCATTGATGTAAATGCGCTTTATAAAGCACCAATTCTAGAAGGTTTGTTAATGTCCTTTTTTGCAGAAGAACTATCCCACAGGGGTTCAAAATGTACTCTTAGGCCTGTGAAACTAAATATAATCTCTCTTCGATTCACTCCTTGATGAATACCCCCTCTATTATGTATCAGTATTTAGTAGGATACCAACCTTACCTCAATTGGCATTCTTAATGCGTGACAATGAAAATATGATGGGAAAACTCATTAGGACCATATTTGTAGTTTTACAATGTTGTTAATATACACAACTAAAGCTTGGTTCCATAAACTGAGCAAATGACAATTATTTTAATAAAAATATATATTTTGTATCCCACAAAATTCGACCCTGTTTGTTTTTGCCTATTGTCGCTCTACTCACTGCATGACAATTATGTCTTTAAAGAAAAAAAAGGGCTGAGTAAAAAACATTGTAAACTTGTTAGTTTGGATTGTTCAACCCTACCACTTATTTGTGTGAAAGGAAACATGCCTTCTTAGTGCTTTTAACATGCACGTAGACATGATGAACCGCTAATATAGATCTAGTTACATTTGTGAAGCATCTTTGTTCTTAAATCTGGAAAGAAGATATGTGCTCTAACACATGGCGTTTCTTAAAAGCTTCCTGCATAGGGAAATAATTTAATTTACTGTATTAGGTAATATGTAGCTATAGGTAGCAGTGATCAGAATGTAATGCATCTTAGAGTTAGGTAGATGATCAATAATTTAAACAGGCTCACTCAGGGGCGTACCTAGAGTATTTGGCACCTGGGGCGGATCCTGTATGTGGCACCCCCCCCCCACATACACTTTTTAAAACTGCATAGCTTCTACCGTTATATACCGGCGCAGACACTGAAGGTGGTACAGCTTTACTGTTATTATATTGACAGTGGTACAGCGTAATCCCTATCACTATACACTGAGCCAGGCATTGACAATAGTGCAGCATAACTCCTATCACTATATACTAAGCCAAACATTGATGTGGTGTAGGCCTACTACTTCATTGTCTGGCTTAGGGATGCCCTGAAACGAATTCTGGACTGAAACCGAAAATGCAGCATTTACCTGGCCGAAACCAAATATGACCCCCCCACACCATAAAAGAAATCTAACACTTTTATTTAAAGTAAGTAACACACCAAAATAGGAC
>VKOC01021384.1:0-13560 GCA_009364415.1 Spea multiplicata | reverse complement strand
ATCTTACCCTCTCCCTCCCTACCCCCCCTTCTCACGCAATCTACCCTCTCCCTCCCTACCCCCCTTCTCACGGGATCTACCCTCTTCCTCTCGCCTACTCCCCCTTCCACGCATCGTACCCTCTCCCTCCCCTACCCCCTCCTTTGTAAGGTTCACTTACCGTCAAACTCCTGTGTTGGGAGCGTGAGGCGTTTGTCTCGGGTGCCGGCGCTTCACTGATGAGCATGAATGTGCAAAGGGATTTTGAGAGAACAAATTACAGCAAAACACATTAAGAGCTTTGGAACACATCAGTGACATGGGACAATTTATATCTGGTGAAAAGCGAATACTGCTCTCCACCACAGGTTTTCAGTTTTTGAAAGGGTGATTACTTTTATACAGGGGCATTGGTTCTTGCAAAAATGTCTTTAATAAGTAAATGACTTGCACTGTTCTAGGATAACTGTGCACAAATCATGGCCCTGACCTTAACCCAACTCAGTACCTTTGCCTGAGTTCACAAATGCTTTTTGGCTGAACGGGCACAAACCTGAATAGACACGCTTCAAATCTTGTTGAAAGCCTTCACAGAAGAGTGGAGGCTGTTATAGTTGCAAGGGGCACAACTCCATATTAATTTCCATGGTTTTGGAATGGCTTGTCGAACAAGCTGATATTTGTGTGATAATCAGGTGTCCCTATACTTTTGGTCATATAGTGTATATTCCAGAGTGTTGTAAAAAAAGTGAGTTTGACATATTAAGATTGTAAGCAACCTTCAATTATTTCAATTTAATAAGCATTAGGGGCTACTGCCAACACATGTCCAGATATTTTCTTTATTCAACATTTTACATGTGGTACCGTATTCACTCAGACTCCAAGCACTTTGGGGAATGGAACCCTGTATTGTGATATCTGGTTATCAGACCCCTGGATTTCAACAGTATTTCTCTGTGTTCTGACCTTGGTTTTATGGCTTTAGAATGAAATTCTATCTGTCATCTAAACACCACTAAAAGAATAATACAACACCCAGCTTGCTATTTGTTTCTGAATGTTTTACCACCTGCATCTGACAAGCTGCAGATTGTTGCACCTGTGTTTTGTCTACTTAGCAGTTTAATTGCCAATAGTGGCCATGTTAACTAGTTAGTAAAATAGTGGCTCCAGGGTAGTGTGCCCTCTAGCGGCAAGCAGTGTGTATAAGTTATTTTAAACAGTCAATCCACGTAAAGGATCCAAATTTGATTCTACTCACATAAAGTTGTAACGTCAAAAACTTGAATGATTTTTTTAAGTCCCAACACCCCTGTGATCATAATTATCAAAGTCCATATCATAGCAGTAAAAACGTATTGCAACAAACCTTCTGCAAAATGCGCATTATGTTTTACGATCTACTAACATGAGAGTATTCACTAAACAGGGAGCTGTGACTGGAGATAAGAAATTAGTTTTTTCCCATCTAGCAAACGAAAGCTGAAATTTCACATCACGCTCTTATGGACATTTAACCCCTGACAGTGAACCTATAGATTTCCGCTCCCGTTAACCCCTGCAATGGTGCGTAGATAAGGTAGGCTAGATGGGGAAGGAACCAGGGAGATTAGTAAACAAAGACGAACACGAAGTTTTGCCGCCGCCGTGTTCATTTCTTCGGTATTTGGTCTGAACAACGACAACGCACCCTTCGTGTTCGTTTTCATGTTCGCCCGAATACGAATGCACAAGTCTAGTGTTTACTGTTAACCCCTTAACGACAAAGCCTGTACATGTACGGGCTTGCAGTGCAATGCAATAACGGCAAAGCCCGTACATGTACGGGCTGCTGGTAAACTGCTGTTTCGCCGCGATCAGCGGCTTTGCAGCATTCACGGAAGCCTCACAAGTTAGGTTGACCGTGGACAAGGAAAGCTCTCCCCGGAAGAAAAATGGCCAGCTAAAATAGCTTAGGAACAGAAACAGGCATCGAGGCATGTAGCAACACAACTCCCCTAACCCGATAGCCTTGTGATTGCTCCGAAGAGCAACCACAAGTGCCATCATGCAAATGAAGTTGCCGTCACTAACAAGATGGCGTCACTAACTGAAAAATCAATGAGTTCACAAAGGGTCTATCCAGACCGTCTTGAGAATTCTTAACCTCCTCCTGCAGGTTGAATGCAGGTACTGCATCCTACCAAGCAAGGTCATTGGAGCTAGTCAGCTTAATTCCATCGCTTCACAAAAATTCCCGCATGGAAAGAGTTAAAATATTGGCATTATAAATGCCCATAGGGTGCCTAGTTTAAAAAAATGTATGATTTGATGTGGTAAATTAAATTGGCCGGCTTCAAAGATGTCTAAAATATGGGACGTGGGCACAGAGTGACCAGATGTCAAAATGGCAAAAAATACACACCTCACAAAGGTGGTCTTTTACCTCCCAAATAACCCAACACACCCATGCATGTGGTGTATCACTGCGCTCAGGAGATGTTGCGGAACACATATTGGGGTGTTGTTTCACATGGACATATACCAAAAGCTGTAAATTAATACCTGAAGTACAACGTGTATGAAAAAAATTCAAAAAATATTTACTGCATGGAAAAGGTTAAAATACCAGCATTGAAATACCTTGGGGTGTCACAAATATATGGTTTGATGGGGTAAAGCTTCAAATCTTCACATGGTGCAGAATGACCAGCTTTGGGGAAAAAATGGTTTTGAAATAGCAAAATGCTACTGCTACTTATTGCCCCATAACGTGCAGAAAAAAAGCAAAAAAACATAAAAACATTGGGTATTTCTAAACTCGGGACAAATTGTAGAATCTATTTAGAAGGTTTCCTCATTAGTTTTTGCAGATGAGTAAAAGATTTTTTTTAAAAAAAATCACCATATTTTATTTTTTTATAGCAAATTAGATTATATGATAAAAATAATGATATATAAAGAAAGCCCTGTGTATCCTGAAAAAACAATATATAATGTATGTGGGTGCACAAAATGAGAAAGAAGAAAATTACAGCTAAACAGCAACAGTGAAAAATGTTAAAAGAGCCATTGTTCCAAAGTGCACTACAAGTTCTTGCCATTAAGGGGTTAGACACACAGGTTTCATCTACTGAGCTTCTCCAACAGTAACAAAGTAAAATAAATTTACAGTCCGTATTGGACTGGAAATGTGGCTGGATGCTACCTAGATAAATGTTGTATAAAATGTAAATAATAAATCAATCAATCAATCAATCAATCAATAAATAAATAAATGTGCCTGCTTGCTGAAGGTTGACTAATTCTGGCCAGCATGCAGGAAAATAATACTTATCTCCTGCTTTAAACCTAGTTTGATGTTGTTGAAGCTTGCATATTTTACTGCTTTATTTTAATGTTTACCAGTGATATCTATGTAACATGTTTACTGTGTAGTTAAAACCCTATACCAAGCTATTAATCAAAGCCAATTAATTGCATCCTTGTTCAAATTAAGTGCATTGGTTAACATGCTTTGTAAGCTATTCATGATGCAGTCTATTGACCAACATAATTTAGTTTATTTAAAAGTTCTGTTCCAATAAGTGCATGCTCTAGCAGGTTGAAGAAAAAACCCTAGCAGGTATGTCATTTTAATAATCTCGGAATGTATAACATAACAAGTATTTTAAGAAGTTTCTATGGCAACAAGTTATCTATGTATGCTTTTGTGTCCTGTGAAAATGAGTTGCACCTGAAAGATAATATGAATGACGCAAAATTTCACTAGATTTAAGAATTATTTATGGGAAAAGTTTTTTGTGCTTTTAGCAGTAATAGAGATACTAGAGAAAATGTTTAGATACAAAAGAGATCAGTTAAATTCCACAGTAATTTTATATTACAGCAACTTGGTATATCTTATGTGGCTCTGGAAATTTTGGACAAAAGAAGACTATCAAGATTTACTAAAATTATTTTGAAGGCCAGGTTTACAAATTAAGTAAAATTGTATGTTAATGCAAGTAACATATCCATTGCTAATTTTATGGCACAAAACCAATGAATTGGCAACCATGGATACGGTTTGAAGCAAGAACCTAACATCCTAACAAAAAGGTTCCCATGTTTTCAGTACAAAATATACTTGGCCATGAAGGGGTTAATCAGGCATTTAAATACCAGCAGGGCCATCAGCAAATACCACATAGGGAAATACATAACTTGAGAATATCTGATCTAAAATAGCTGCTTTACTCATGGGTATGGTTCCAAAAGCAAATCTGTGAACATCTTTGTTCATAGATTTACCTTTTACTTAGGAATTTCATGTTGGGTAGCCAGAGATGCTAATTTTCCATGAATTGGCAGTTAGAATACTTTCTGATTGCAGTCAAATATTTCAAGGCTCACTTTTTAAATGTTATGCTTTCTTAAGTTCACTTACTGTGCTTCACCCAAGATAGGATGATCAATCCTATACTTAGTTTTACTCTTGGTGATCTTCATTTTTGTTTGACTAAACCTCTGACTGGACAGGTATAGGAAAGTTGTTAATCCCATATAATGTGTATATCTAATTCAGGTCTATTAAGAAAAAGTAACAGTGCAGTCAATCAAAATATTTTTTCTTGACATGCTGCCCATTTTTTCAGATTTTAATGAATCATTGTCATTGCATGATGACATACTGCTGCTATACAGGCAACTTATATTTTATACTGTCAGAAGGATCAATTTATGTTACAAGTGGCATTTGTTCAACTTTGTTCATGCTCTGTGTGCAATGCTGTTCCTGTTCTGCAATAATATATTTTGAAAAGATGGTGAACGCTTATAATTACAATAGGACTGAAACAATGATACATTGTTTTTTTACCTGATGTATTAAAGTTCACCTTTCACCAATGACAAAGTTGTTCTTTGTGCGGTAAAATCATTCTGTATTTGTTGAACCTATCTTTACTGTTTTTGTTTTTCTGCGATAGGTGTGTTGGATATGAGGAAGCTTGAGAAAATATTTGGTGTTTGATTCGATTTGTTATGATTACAGGAAACAGTTATAATCATAGCTTTTATCGTAACATGTATTAACCTCTTCATGATAAAAGATATTTTGATCTTGTGAACCCACAAAAAACAGAGCCTTTAAGGCATTTTTGGTAGGTGGTATTCAACCACAATTTTCTTATTTTCTCATTTAATGCGCATACACAAATTACATACTCACTCACTCACTGTTCTAGAGAGTGTTCTTGTGACTAGTTGGGCTATTCTTTAAACCATCATTCAGTATTAATAAAATATAAATAAGTGAAAAAATATATTCAAACACATTTTTGCAGTTTTACCAGTTTGAAACACACCTATTTTAAATTGGATTTTAATCATTTTCAGCTATTACTGGGTAAATATGAGAAGGTGCAAGCTACAAATGAGGTGTGTTAATTACCTATCACTGAACCTAATAAGCCACCCAGCAAGTCTCCATACTAACCTTACTCTGATGCCGCCAAAAAACCCACATTACAAATGTAAAAATTAGAATTTTATATATTTTTTTATGTTTTATCCTTCCCTACCAATAAACCCTCTAACTTACTCTAATTTCACACACTAAATTTAAAATAAACACTTCCTGAAAATGTCCCATATTAACTCATTCCTTACTAAGACTTAGTGGGAAACCTTTTTCAGTATTTTCACACTGTTTCCTTAACTATGATTTTCCTTTTTAATTTGTTGTGCCCACACAAATTATATATTGTTCTTGTTTTTTCAAGGACAGGTAGAGCTCTATTTTAATACAATTTTAGATGTAAAACATTTAGTATGTAAGTGTCCTTTTTAATGTTTTTTGGATGTTACAGGGGCACAATTTTATATTTCCCAACTTGAAATTTTCGAATTTTATTTTGCAACACCTATGTCTAATTTGGGGCTATTTGACAGCCCAGCTCAAAATACCATCACGTAAAGGTATTTAAAAAATGTTATTTGTGTTTATATTTCTGTAAGAAATCCCATTGGTTTTATTTGCAGGTGAGGAGGAGATGGCTGCTTATGCCATAATGTTTGATCCATATACATATCACTCAGTTTACATGATGGAAGTGTTTGGTTTGTTTGGCTTGTGGGAGTTTTGTTTCTGTCCATTTAAATAGGAAAATCTTTCAAGTGCGAACTGGTAAGTGAGGAGTTAATTTTCAGGAAGCACTTGAAAGACAGCAAGATTGGGAAAGTTTAAATTACACACATTTAAAGTTTGTCTAAATTGTTTTGTAACACCAGTGATACGAAGTTGGGAATTGCCATAAAGTGCACATCTTGCCACATGTACACTCTCCTAAAACAAGTACCCGGGGGCTGTATTCTTGTGACAAGTGTGAGCAAGTTCCATACTTGGAATCAAATATATTGGATCAAAGAAAACAACTCACAACACTGACGTTGATAATATGGAGAGGAGCTTTCATTCTTACTGAGCATGCAATGGCTGGGGCCAGTCCTGGTGAGGGTAGAGGTGGTATCTAGAGCACAGAGCTAGGTAAACTACAAGAAAGGAAGTAGGGGTAATAGGTTTAGGGTGGCTAGCTCTGGACCAACATATTTTCCAGTTTACTCAGGAATGCTGGGGAGATCAGTTCAGATCTAGCATTACCAGTACAGAATGATTCACCTACCAGTCAGGTGAGCAGCCTCTCTAGGACAAAGTGGGATGAAAAGGCAAGGAAGGCTAGACAGGTTGGGGTGGCGGGTGACTCAATAATAAGCAAAGTAATAGGAGTAATTTGCCACAAGACCCTGAGTGTCAAACACTTTGCAGTTTCCGGGTGCTCAGATTCAGCATTTTATGGATTGGGTGAACAGACTGTTGGGAGGGGCTAGTGATGATAACAGTGGTCATAGTACACATTGGTACTTATGACAAAGTGAATGGCAAGTGGGGGGTCCTTAAAAATATCTTAGGGCACTAGGTAACAAACTTAGGCCAAGGACCTCCAATATAATAATTTCGTAAATATTACCTGTACCATGGAGGAACCACCAGGGAGGTAGCAGGAGCTTAGGGAGATAAGTGCAAGGCTGTAAAAGTGGTGTGGGAAGGAGGGATTTTTAGAGAACTGGGTAGACTTTGCAGTCGGCTACAGACTTTATATGATGGATGGGCTGCACCACAATGATGGAAGGCTGCTGTACTGGGGGAGAAGATAGAGAGTTGGAGGAGATTTTAAACAAGAGTTTGGGGGAAGAGTGAAGATAGCATTAAAGGGGTGGCTGGTGTAGGTTCGGGGTAGGGCTTAGCTTTGGGAAGCTGTAAAAGGTATGGTGGAGTCAGCATAGATACAGAAATAGCTAAACCATAACATAGGTTAAAAAATAGTTGCAGTGATGTGTACAAATGCCCGCAGTTGACACCTCCATGTTGTTGTCTTTGCATGCAATAAATACATTTTTAGAATCCTCATTCTAAAACTAAAGTTAAAGATTTTCAAAAGGTGTATTTTTTCTAAAATGGAAATATTTGAAGGTGAGTTTGGTTTGAACAGCTTTAGATGGAGTCCAGGAAAAATGGAACCATTTCAGAAATTTCCTGCTAAAGGTAGCAGAACATTGCATCAAGCGTTAGTAATACGCCAAAAAAATTACATCATGTTCCCATCGTACAGAAACCAAAAGCCTCACCCTAAACAAACACTTGCGGTTTGTTTTTACAGATCCTATCACACATTATTTACAAACAGGCACTACTGTTTTCACAGACAATGCAATACACAATTTACGGTTGTACAGTCGTGGCCAAAAGGTTTGAGAATGACACCTATAACTATTGGTCTTCAGAAAGTTTGCTGCTTCAGTGTTCTTGGATAAAGGTCAAAGGCTTTTATTGACAATTGCGTTAAGATTATGCAAAGTGTCAATATTTGCAGTGTTGACCCCTCTTTTTCAAGAACTCTGCAATCCGCACTGGCATGCTGTCAATTAACTTCTGGGCCACATCCTTACTGATGGCAGCCTCTTCTTAATCAATGCTTGGAGTTTGTTAGAATTTGTGTGGTTTTTTTGTCCACGCGCCTCTTGAGGATTGACTCAATGGGATTAAGGTCTCGGGAGTTTTCTGGCTATGGACCCAAAATTTCTGTGTTTTGTTCCCCAAAAGTTATCACTTTTACCATATGGAAAGGTGCTCCATCATGCTGGAAAAGCCATTGTTTGTCGCCAAACTGTTCTTGGATGGTTGGGAGAAGTTGCTCTTGAAGGAGTGTACCATCCTTTATTCATGGCTGTGTTCTTAGGCAACATTGTGGCTGAGAAGCAACCTCACACATGAATGGTCTCAGGATGATTTACTGTTGGCATGAAACAGGACTGATGGTAGTGCTCACCTTGTCTTCTCCAGATAAGCGGTTTTCCAGATGACCCAAACAATCGGAAAAGGGGATTCATCAGAGGAAATAACTTTACCCTAGTCCTTAGCAGTCCAAACCCTGTACCTTTTGCTGAATATCAGTCTGTTCCTGATGTTTTTCCTGGAGAGAAGCAGCTTATTTGCTGCCCTTCTTGACACCAGGCTATCCTCCAAAAGTCTTCACCTCACTGTGCGTGCAGATGCACACATACCTGCGTGCTGCCATTCCAGTGCAAGCTCTGCACTGGTAGCACCCCGATCCCCTTACTTTAGGTCAGATCACTTTTACACCTATAATGACTGTAATATATATGTTATGTTATCATGTTCCCTAAGATGTTTGACATAGTCTCCACGCTATCTCCACAAATACCACAAAGGGTGACACCTCGCAACACATGCATTTAACAAAATAAATAAAAAAGTTATCCGAGCATAATAGTAATCATACCTAGGAACTTAATGGCTCCAGATGCTCAGAGTCCCCACTTGCGGGATGCAGGCAGGAAGCCAGTTGGTGGTCCTGCTGACGTTGGTGTATGTTCCTGCCGCCATCAGTGGGCGGTCACACCACCCGGAGTTCCCAGGTATGACAATAGTGTGTTCCACTTTTTAAAAAAATGAAAGGCCCTAACATTTTCCACATATTAAAAAATAAAAAACATCATAGTGCTGTCTTGGGAGGCCTCTAAAATAAAGGAGAGAATAAGACAGATGTCATGCAGAGTATAAAAGTTTATTCCATAAAAACAAGAATATACTAAATTAAAAATATGTCTCATATCTGAAGCTTCTCATGTACAATGCTGTAAAGCCCTGATTTTTAAGGAATATTGTCTACAGACAAAGCTCCTCTTGGCCACTCAGGTCATTTTTGCCTAGTGTGGTAATGTGTGACACTCGTGATGACGTCCCACACTACGTGTATCCTTGTTAATCAGCTTCTTCTGCGGACAAGTTTCTTAAGAAATCAGGACTTGCACTGTAAACAGGAAGCATTAATTTGCTGTATTGTTGGGCCAACCTGATCTTTCTTGCATGTTAAACTCACCATGATTTACCAACCATAATATACAGATAATGCAGTTTTTTGCACAGTGAATGCTATATACATCTTACTGTTTATTGAATCAACTTTATGAATTCTGAATCTGTGAATAGGAAAAGGGTCAATTGAAATAGCACAGACACTAGACGTTTTTCTGAAGGTGGAAGAAGACATTAGAATGCATAAAGTTGGGGGGTATGGTTTGGTCACCATCAAAACCTTATTTCAAGAAATGAGAGCTGCTCTTAAACAAGATATGCAAGATATTGCTTTATACTTCAAGATTGTAAACTTGCAAGCAGGGCTCTCTCCACCTAATGTTTGTCTTAATCTGTCGATTCTGTCTTGTCATACCCCTTGAATATATGTATTGTATTAAGCGATGTGTACATTTTTAGCACTATATAAATAAAAGATAATAATAATAATAAAGCTGACATGTGACCTGCAAGTACTGTGAGAAAAAAAAACAGACCACCTAGTAAAACGCCAGTGTAACAGTACATAATCTAATAGCTGACTCCCTATTATCAGGTAAGAGTGGTCAGGTATCAAGCAGGGTCTGGCAACAGGTATCAGGTAGACGTAGTCAGGTAGCAAGCAGGGTCCGGCAACAGGTATCAGGTAATCGTAGTCAAGTATCAAGCAAGGTTCGGCAACAGGTATCAGGTAAGAGTGGTCAGGTATCAAGCAAGGTTCGGCAACAGGTATCAGGTAAGAGTGGTCAGGTATCAAGCAAGGTTCGGCAACAGGTATCAGGTAAGAGAGTCAGGTATCAAGAGTCGGCAAACAGGTATCAGGTAGTAGTCAAGTATCAAGCAAGGTTCGGCAACAGGTATCAGGTAAGAATGGTCAGGTATCAAGCAAGGGTCGGCAACAGGTATCAGGTAAGAAATCATTAAGGACAAGGCAATACAGGGAGCTCAACCGATAAAACAACCGAGCACTGAAGGAGTGTCAGTGCTCGGCTTTTAAACTTGCCGCTTCCCCAGACCCCGCCCCCTGCATTGCCGGTGTCCAATGGACATTCCGGCGTCTCCAGGGAGGAATGAGAGAGGAAGGGGGGCGTGGCGTGCAGCACCATGCACTTCCCTCAATCCGTGGCGGTTCGTTGTTACGAACCGCCGTGCTCAGACACTGGGAGGCATCAGAGCTGTAGTGATCCGGCTTGTTAGGGGGATCTGGGACGGAGGAGGACATAGGAGGACCGCGGAGGTAAGTGCCGGGTACCCGCTAGTCGCGGGTACTCGGGTGACATGCTGCGCACGGGGTCGTGACACTCCCAGATAGAATAGAAGACCTGGAAGATAGATCAAGTTGAAATAATATATGCATTTGTGGCATCCCTGGCAAAATTGCAGCAGAGGAGCTGGACACCCCTTTGACCCACACCACCTGCCCAGACCACCGGTCTCAAGCCAAATATCTTACAAGATGTCATTACTAGGGTGCAATACTATGAAATCAAGGACAAAATCATGAAACACAATTGGAAAGCAGATCTCCTGGAACACTTTAAAGAACTGTTGCTTTTCACTGACCATTCGCCATCTGCCACCCAAGCCACACACCAATTTGCTGATATCACAAGGTCTTTCCTCAGACATGCGATCCCCCACAAAATGTATCATCAATAAAGATGGGATCACCTCGGTCATCAAAAACCCAGAAGAGGGTGTCCTGATGCTTTGACCTTGGGGTCTTCTTGAGCACTCACAAGGTGAGCCAGGTATCCAAGCCTCCCTGCCTACCACCTCAGTGGGACACTGTTAAAAAGAGGAAGACATGAACATTCTGCAAAGCTACAAATGAATGGTCACAGGATTCGGTTCGAGTAGTAAGCATGGCTACAAAAATAGTTTTTTGTTATTATAATTTAGCTGTGATGTCCGGAGAGGTAGGACCCCAGAGAGTTGAGAGTACCAGGCCAGACAGGAACGGAGAAGCAGCATAGTAAACAAGCCAGGTCAAACCAGGAGATCAATTCGGAGCCAAATCAGTACCAGAAGCAAAGTCAACAAGCCGAGTTGATGTCAGAAATCCAAACCAAGAGCAGCGTCAGCAAGCCGGGTCAAAAACTGAGAAAACAGCACACGAGCAAATCAGATATGTTACACCAACCAAGGGTAACTCGGACGAGGTGGGATTTTTCCTCAGGTGACAATCATTACATAACACTAGAAAATGTTACTTTATTTTAGATGCACAAAGATCCTATAAAGCCTGTCTCGTAGTCTCCTTAGACGCAGAAAAAGCCTTTGACTGGCTAAGATGTTCCCTAAATTACGGTTTCCTCCCGTGGTTATAGCTGCAATCATGGCACCATATGGCTCTGCCCCGGCTCTGGTTTTACATGCTGGGTACCTCCCTTTCTTCTTTCACAATTGAACCAGGCAGTGTTGTCCCCAGTCCCCTCTTCTATACCCTTTGCATTTGAATGATTGGCAATGAAAATATGATCAGGCTTGAAAATAGCTGGGTATCCTATTATTAGGCCTATTTTCTAATGATATTTTGTCAGTGATAACAGACTCCCTAGCCTTCCTACCTGCTCTAATGGAAGCCTTTGACCAATACAGTCAAAATGAGTAAAGCCAGATGATGAACATCAGGTTCCAATACCACATAATAACACAAATACAAAAAAGTTTGGGTTCGAGCTCCGCAAGGTATTAAGCTTATATTACATAAAGTTTAAAAAGATCTCTCCTTTTTTATGTATTGGTTGTACTTCATGGACATTGATATTGATGAATATTCAAGATTATTGGTAATTAATGTGTTTTCTTTGTTGAACTATATTGTAATAATAAAAAATGTATAAAATAAAAGACAAAAAAAGAGATCTGCTGGCCTTTGTAGACCTTGAGGCTAGGAGGAGAGTATCAAAAACTACCCTATATGGCCCAAAGTATAAGGGGGGGTCTAGAAATGACAAACATTGGTACTAAACCCAGACAATACAAAGTCGCACACTGGAGGACTCCCTGGCCTGATTGAATCAGGAGAACACCTTCTTTGCTTTTCACAGGCTGCACCAGGATGTTCGAGTCGGAGACCAGATATCCTTTCATCTACTTTACATTCTATTAAAATGTGGTCAAGTGCATCCAGATATATTCCAGAACTACAAAGCCTTTTGCTGCTTCCCTACTTTCATCCATTGAATTATTTATTCCAAAATCTCTCTGGACCTGTGGAGATGCAGTGGAATTACAAACATTGGCCATTGTCTGGATGACCATAGATTCACCACATTTTAATTTATTAAACAGAACTGCCCAACTGAGAGTTTTATAAATTCTTACAAATTAGACATCTGTTGCGTTGTGGTTCCAACTTTTGCTCCGCAGGAGGGAAATCTCTGCATGCCATTGCTCAACTATGTGTTCGGGCACCCATTTTTAAACATGCTATCTTAGCCTTGTTAATTGAGTGCTCTCAAAAACTGAGTTAAATGACATTATGAGAGAGGGAGCTGGGATTCCCCGGGCCTCCCCGGAGCAGTGGCGTGATGTGGTGGAGGGCTTAAGAGGAGTGACAAAGTGTGTCATTGTTCATTACACAAAAACATTGTCTGAAGGTGGTATCTCACCCCTGTAAGATTAGCCCAAATGGAAGGGGGAGGTTTGGGCCTATGCTGGAGAGGCTTTACACAATTGGGAAACATGTCACATTTTTGTTGGGTATGCTCAGGGGGTTACTCCAGTGTAGAGGAATATTTACATTATTAAAGGAAGTCACCAATATTGAGCTCATCTGGCATCATTCTACTGCTCTGGTACACTTTTTTTCCTCAAGATTTCCCTGGGTATCACTACTTTTGGTTTTTCTGTCCTATCAGTTAAAAAGGAAAGAGCTATCCATATGTCAGGATGCCATGAAGCTTTGCCAGGGAAAGAAAATTACTGTAAGTATAGAATACATTTTCAAGCCAATAGTAAAACAAGTGACTGATGCCAAAGATAGAAAAGATATTTAAAGATGTAAAGAGAGTTTTAAAAATTGTGCGAAAGTCAATAGATGTAATTATTTCACCTTATCCCAATTAATTAGCAATTTAGATGATAATACTATAGCAACCCTTACACCACCCCTCCTTCATGTCATGGATGACCAAGCTAATTTTGCAACTACTATAAGATCATTGATTATGGAA
>VKOC01021372.1:0-48090 GCA_009364415.1 Spea multiplicata | reverse complement strand
GGGAGATTGTTAAAGCACATTGTGCAGACGTGCCAGCACCGGAGGCTGTTTACGCTCACCGGCAGCGACAATGCGAACGTCTAGGTGATGCGCTCCCCACAGGGGGAGTGCCGGCACGGGAGGCTGTCTGAGCGTATCGGAGAGTAGGATGCAGGTCCCCTGCACCGCTGCAGGGGATCTGTATCCTAACCCCGCTGCATGTCCCGCGCTAGACCCCGAATATAGGAAAAAAGTGCGGCCTATGTTCGGGCCAATACGGTATTTTCCTTTTGTGGTTGTCATTGAGCAGGATAACAATTTGTGAGCCACCAAACCATTATGTCTAGCCAGAGGCGTATCTACTGAAAATAGCACCTATGGCAAGCACTGAAATTGCGCCCCTGTCCAAATACCTAAAACCCATTTATTAGCCCCTGCTGCCTATATATATATATATAGCAGGTATAGATCAACACACAAACCCAGATCAATTGAAATTCACTTGTGATCTCGGCACTGACGGTATATACAAATCCTGTATTTGCAGGTATACAATAATAACATATGAAACGTAGCATCGCAGGTATAGATCAAATAAATTCATGGAATCCGCATTGCATGTATTAATCAACTGAATAAGACATATTAACCCTGTATTTGCAGGTATACATAAATGTATGGAAACATAGCATAGCAGATGTGGATCTACAGAATAACACAAAAACCCAGCTTTGCAGGTATAGATCAATTGGAATTCACATAACACGGCATTAAAGGTATATTTAAAATCCCCTACATTACAGGCATAGATCACAAGTTGCACACCCCAAAGTCAGCCTTCGTGTCCTCACTGCCCACATATAACCTGACCAGCACCCAGATAAAACACATAAGATTTGCCATCTTTGTCCCCAAATAGCCCAGCACAAGTCAACTTTGTCCCCAAACAGTCCAGCCTGTGCCATCTTTGTCCCATATACACCCTGCCTGTGCCATCTTGGTCCCCAAGGCTGAAACCTCCTGCTAGTGCCATCTTTGCTATTCCACAATTATACATCTATGATACACAAACACTTTAACAGTCACTCACTAATTCACACTTTCAGCGCCGGAATATGATGTCATATTTCGGCGCTCAGCAGTGAAGCAGCGGGCACCAGCGAGCGGCTTTTTTTAAAATTTTTTTTTTTTTTTTTTTTATGCGGGGGAGAATGAGGGGCACCGAGCAGTTGCTAGGCTCCCCTCTCTGTCCTCTGCATCAGAAACAAAAAAAAGACGGTGTTTAAAAGTGCCTCACTGGCGCCCCCTCTCAAATGGCGCCTATGGCATGAGCCATACCCTAGATACGCCTCTGTGTCTGCCTAGCCTATATAACGGTTATGTATTTTCTCACATATTGATATGTCTAACTCCGTTTTAAAGCTGATAAAAAAAAGTGAATTTTTTCTTTTACACAGTCCAGTCCCAGCCAATAGAAGGGCAGCTATGCTATGAAATCTACCAAGCATCAGTCTTGACAAACCTCTGATGATCTTTTTAAAGCTTCGATGACAGCCTGTCAATTGTTTCTTTAAATGCCACTATTTTATGGCTGCATAGCATGCCAGCAAATGGGAAAGTGTTTTGCAGATGTCAAGTCTAAAGTGGCTTCACAGATTTTTCCAGACCATATATAACGCTTTCCGGTTCTCTCTAACCAGTTCTATAAAACATACCAGGAAAAGGTTCTTTGCTAACAGTAAATGGATGAACAACAATTATTCAAACATCTAAACAAAAACATGGAAGAACTTGCTATATTAAGTAATTGTGCCAAAATCTTACAGAAGGTGTGCCTCACAATAGAACTTAATTTGTGTCCTCCTGTTTCTTCTAGGTTATATACAACTGGACTATTGCTTTGAGTTCAAAAAGAATAGAACATGTTGCAAGGCAAAGGACATTTGAAATACTGAACAGGTTAATAATATGCATCTATTGAACTTCCCAGGGAATCTAGTATGTGGGCTTATGTTCATAAATCACAGGGTTAAGGTAGTTATATTCTTCAAACCTAGAATTTGTTTATTAATACTTTTTTTCCAATGGTAAGCTTTAAGAACATGGAAGGCAATCATTTCTGTGTTTGGCACAAATTATGAATAATTCTAAAACTAAACATATGGGAAATGTTCTGCCAGTCGCATGCATGATGACAAATATTTCACTTTGGGGAGAGTATAGTGCTCAAGGGCACAAACCAGGAAATTCTAAAACATAATTTTAATAGTTTTTTTTTTGTGGCACACATGATTGAAATAATTATCAGCAAAATGTTTTCTCTTTCCCATGAGAGTTTATGGCTTAAGGGTCTTATTCACATGTTATGAGACACTATAAACAGTGCATTATTATTTGTCAACTCGGTTACATGGACGTTGGTGAATATGGCATCTTTCAAAGGGACAATGGAGAACCGAAAGCCCATTTGCTGCCTTGAAACTACAAGCCACACTCGCCCCCTACCCTTTACATATGTGGTTTACAAGACCGAAAGGGTTAATGTAATTGGCATGATTTTACATTATTAGACTAGTTGGCTTAAAAGTAGGTATATTCTATAAAACAATACTTGTGTTGGATTAGAGTCTAACCCTACAGCTAGAAGCCACCCTCTAATGGCTTTTCTACAAATAAAAACTGCATTGTTGGGTTATATGTAAACTTTTGTACTGCTGTTGTGTGGGCAGCAACTGTACATCATAAGTGTAATGACAAGTATCTCTAATTGTGAAGTAATCATGGAAACTGAAACCTAGTAAAACTGAAAAGGAGTCTATCTTTGCAGAGCTCAGGGGTTGTGACATGGGAATTTACATTTAATTTCATAGGTTTTCACTTTAAAGAAAAATATTAAAAAAAAAAAAAAAAAAAAGTTAATTTGCCAATCACATTCTATTGAGTATTTCGACAAGTCATGGTTTTTTTTTTTTAATTATGATTGGTAATTCTGCTTTGTATTTTCCGCTTCTAGTGATACTATTACAGTGAATATCCAAGCATTTCTAAAAGACACACAGCTAGTTCCACTGACTTTAGCACACCAGTACCTGAGCGCAAGCATCGAAACGCAAGTAACCATTGCTGCAGTCATCCTAGCTGGAGTATATGTTCTAATCATATTTGAGGTAATCAATTAGAACTTTATACATTATTTTCCAAGCATCTTTTTATCAGTTCTGTTTATTATTTGTGTTTATTTTGATTTTGTCATAGTTGTAAAAACAAATCTTCAAAAAAATTTTTTTTGAAATAAATGTTCACATAATACAAGACCGTTTTGTATCTGTATGGACTTCATTATGGAAGCAGAGTTTCATTCGCATTTCATGGTGTCTGAACAAGGAATATCTGCCAAAATGTCACATTGGCTGCCTCAAGGTCTGCATCTAAAAGATGTTTACAGGACCAAATGCAATAAAACCTACTTTTTATTTCATACTGAACTACATTACTGAAAATGTTTTTTTCCATGAGGGTTTGTCTTTAAGAAAGGACATGATATCGAATACATCAGATGATGGAAATTATGGCAACTTGGAGCAATACAGGTTCATGGTGAAAAAAACAGTGTGACTATATCTGTTTGTTGCAAGTAGAAGAATAGGGAGACTATAGGAGTCAAAGAAACAGTAGTCTTTCTTTTGTTTGTAGTGATCTCACATGTACCCAAATTATGTCGCTAAACTACTTCAGCTGGATGGCACTTCTGTGTTTTATATTATGCTTTACTACATTTTCTTAAGTGTTCTGGTGTTGCTTTATTTTGGAAGTAGTTAGTATATACTTTCAAAGATTTTCTTCTACTTTAATGTAGCAAATTAAAGACTCTTAGTGTTGCAATTTTAATCTTGTGTCACAATCCATTTAACAGAAATAAAGTATAAGCTCCATCTCCATAAGTAAAATATGGTGTAACATCCTGGCAAAAGGGAAATTGTTCTTGCTCATTTTTTTTTTCTTCTTCCCTATGGAGATGCTTAGTATAATGTAGATAATGTTGTTTCATATTTAGTGCTAAATTGCCCTGTGGCGTCAATTCTTAATTGCTTACTCCTGTGAGCACAATGTGTACAGGGATAGAACTAAACAATTAGAACTTAGAAATAACACTGTCTGGCTTTTAGAGTACAAAATATATCGGACTGTTCATTGCTTATTACAGCTGTAGATTCTATACTATCATTCCATGAAAAGTCTACTACTGTGTGATGTTCTATTTCAGTCTGTGCTTTTAAGGGCAAGTATTGTAATTGTACAATTTACTGTAGTTGAGCTTCTTACTTAAATTTGTCACCAAGAGTGTTTTTGTTTTGTTGGCGCTTAAAGGCATTTATTTCTGGTCTCCGACCAGTTACTTTAAGGATTATCAACCAATATATGGTATGATATTGGGATATATTGTAGATTTTAGCTTTAAAATTGATGGCGGTAAGACCTTCATTGTCTCTCCCACTTAGCATTGCAACGTTAGCATCTTGAGGTGGCTTTTAGGCCGGTGGCCATGCCTCTTGCTCTACCCTTTTCCAGAGCTGTCCTGCCCTACCCCTGAGGCACCATCCAACACAGGTGTCCCAATTTACCGCGTTTGCTTAATTATAAGACGACCCCCCCAAAATGTGAATATTAAGTTAGGAAAAAAGTTTGAATATGACTACCCAGAACTGCCTTATGCCCCCTATATGCCCTCTGTCTCCCAGATATGCCTCCTAGCGCCCTATATGCCACTCTGCCTCCCTGGTATTCCGCTGCTGCTGGTACTGCCGCCGGTGCTTCTATGAATGAGCACTGCAAGGTCAAGTGATGCCGGTGCTCCATTATAGAAGTGGCAGCAGCGGTTGTCTGTGCGCATAACGCAGACCTCCTCCGGCTGCTCGAGAGGAGGATGCAGGTCCCCTGCAGTGCTGCTGGGGATCTGGATCTTAGTCTTGTAGTCAGACCTCTATTTGAGGTCTGAGTAGAAGACTACCACTAATATATGACGATGGTTATTTTTCAATGCATTTGCTTTGGAAAAAACAGTCGAGCAAACAATCGAGCAAACACGCTATATGCCTGAAAAGTTGGGAGGGGTACATTGGTGCCTCAGATATACTAAATGCGAAGAAAATGTTTTATTACCACAACGGTCACATTGCAGTTTATCTGATTAATGTCTAATTACAAAAAAACAGAAAAAGACCTTTCACAATGGTAATATATTTTTTGTAGCATTGGATTATGCACAGTTTGCTAAAACACAGGAAGAAATTTTATATTTTCTACTTTGGGCTGTAGGATTCCAATGAAATATTCATTGAGGGATCATAGAAAATACGAGATAAATGTGAATATATTTTCCTTAGTCAATGTATTAACTGTGATATACCCTGTGTCATAGAATACTAGAGACTCAAGTGGTAAGATTGTTGTATGTTCTCAATACCTGTTTTTCCCTTCCTTGCTTAGATTGTCCACAGAACCCTGGCAGCCATGTTGGGATCCTTGGCAGCACTGGCAGCTCTAGCTGTAGTTGGCGATGTAAGATATATTAAAGCAAACCTGTATGTTAATGTTTTAGGTGTACTAAAAGAAACATGGTATTCAATTACATATTATTTAAGATAATTGGTCTTAAACGGAGAACTGTTAGAGAAATTACCTTAAACTCTATGTATTTTAAAAATCATGCAAGCTATAGTTACAAAATCTGTTTTTTATACTAAGACATGTAGAAACTTTCCTACAAACTCAGACAATTGCAGTTGTTAGGTTCTGATTTTCCATTAAAGTTTCTATATTAAACTGTTAACAGGATTTGATAGACACTAGATACAGTAATTAAATTCATCTTTGTTGTAATGTAGTTTAGTTATTTAGTGCCTGTATATGATTATTGCATTGCAAATGGTTCTGAAGTAAACATAGTTTTCTAGAGGTCATCTGTAGAAATAACCTAGAAGATAAGCTGGGAATGTTCTGCTCATTTGATATAAGGTTGGTTATGTACCACTTTTCAGTACACTAATGTGGATGAGCGGCATTTATATAAATTGATTTGCCTTTCTTCAAAATGCATTTATTTTAAAATAAGATACTTAACAAAAAAAAATGGCTTTGCTTTTAAGCTTATGGTTCAACACTACAGATAAATCGAGTTTGTCACTTGTCCACATAACACGTTCAGTAGAGCTTTTACTGATGTAAAATGGTCATTTATGCTGTAACTTGGGGTTCAATTAGAGTGAAATACCTTTAATCTTATTATTTAAAAAAAATGGAAAGCTTGTGATTTATATCACACAAATTGTGTAATTGCATATCAACTGAATTCTATAAATTCATGGTGATGTTCAAGATAGGAGAAGATGAATATGAACTGGGAAACTGAGTTGTTCAGTTGTATGAATGAGACGCTTAATATGCGGTTGATCAAAATAAAAGCTTGACCTCCATAAACAAATTAAGATTTCAAATTAAAATCATTAATGGCACATATTTTAATAGCTGATTAGCAAATTAGTGTGTTTTGTATGGCTAATTGTGTATACGGTTAACTAACTGGCGCAACATACTATTCTGTTTGCAGAGACCAAGTTTGGTGAAAGTGGTGGAGTGGATTGATTACGAAACACTGGCACTTTTGTTTGGAATGGTAAGCATTGAAGTTTTATTTTTATTACAATTGGTAAATTACAGGTATGTCATAGGAACCAGGGGTCTTTCGTGTTTAGATCCTTCTCGGGCCCTTCATGAATGGTCCTACAGAGCTCCTGAAGATTGAGTTCTGCTGTTCGGAAGTAGAAAGCAATATAGGTTCTTTTGCAGGGACTTATCTGCTTTTCCCACCAAATAAAGTGGACAAATACTAGTACTTAAAGTAGCTTATCAACCATTCCTTTATTGGGGACAAAACCTTTATACATAGAAAAAAAAATGTTTACCTTGCCATTGTTCTTTCAGGATAGATTATTGCACACCCTTTGGGTGGGGATAAGGTGGCTCATGATAAGATTGCCTCTCCTGGTGGATGGCAACCAATCGGAGAACTACCTGCCTTATCTCCACACTAAATCTGTCAAACCAGGTCCTTATGGACCTTGCATAATGCACAGGGGTAGAATCATGCTAAAACAAGAAAGGGTCTTCCCCAAAGTGGTGCCATGAAGTTGGAAGCTTACAAGTGTCTAGAATGTCTTTGTATACTGTAACTCAACCTGAAAAACAGCTCAGACCATTATACCTTCTCATCCAAACTTTACAGTAAGCAGTATGCAATTCTGTAGTTGGTGTTCTCCAGATATCCACCAAACCCAATTTAGTCCATCATACTTCCACACAGCGAAGTGTGATTCATCACTCTAAAGTCCAATGGCAGTATGCATCACACCACTCCAGCCAAATCTTAACATTACTTGGCTTGTGTGCAGATGCTTGATCATGAAAACCCATTTAATGAAGATTCCGTGTGTCTACTGCTTTGTGTCAGAGCTGCTACTCTTAGATGCTTCTATTTCACAGTAATGGCACTTACAGTGGACTGGGGCGGATCTAGCAGAGGAGCAATTTCATGAACCAACTTGTGCCAAAGGTGGTATCCTATAAAAGTGCCATGTCGTCTTAAAATTAAGGGTATATTCCTTGGAAATATTTTTACATTTTCAAATTCTCTTACAACTAATCTTTACCATGTGGATTAGACGTTTAATTAAATAATGCATTTAATTGTGACACACTTTGCCAATACCTGTGAACTGCTAATTTTGCTTGGGGAAAAACAGCTTGTAATACACAATTAACAAATTCATAATGGAACAGCATGAGGAATGCTTTTCTTTTAATTCTGATTGCATTAGTATGGAACTAAGAATGTGTGTTGCATGATTAATTCACTATTTACTGCATTCAAGCACCAGGTACCTAGTTTAAAACATAGAAAACTTTAAAAACCTGGGCTATGTATGTCTGCCCGTTTCTTAAAAATGACAGGGTAATATTATATTGAAAAAAAACATAATCCTTGCATATTAAACTGCAAATGTACAATTTTAATATGTCCATACAGTGTGATCTTTTGATACTGGTGGATGGGAATTAATTATGATTAATGGTGTAGCTAAACTTAAACTATCATTTTGTGTGTGATAGACTATAGGAGTAAAACAGTTTTGATAAGCCCTATAATGTTGATTGATGGAATCTGATTCCGCCTGTGTAGTGTAATGTCTGGGTTGGTGTTTATTTTTTATATTCTGCAGGGCTGTAAAATGACAGACCTGTGTATATATAAAATATCAGTTATGTAAAATAGGAACAATACTGATTTCTGTTAATGTAGTAGAGTGAGGTTTATGGGTTTGGGTGTAAATACCTTATAAAGCTGCTAGATGCAGGTGGAACTAGACCAACTAGAATTTCCTCTTGTTAATTAAATCTGGCCTATTAATAGTAAACTACAGAATATGGTGGACATGATAATAGTCAAGACAATAAATTTTGGGGTGTAGGACGTACAAGAAAATGTGCAAAAGATGACTCTTGACCCAGTCAATGCATTTCCTAATTATCAGGCTAATGTGCTCTCTATCATTCCAGTTATTTTATGTGCATAATAGAATTTTATCCCCAATAACCGAAGAAGCACTAAAACCACACATAAAACATTAAGTGTAATATTCCCCTATCTGTGTGCAGCATTTAATACAATATGTAAATATTTACCTGAAAATGATGTACACATTTTAATCTACAAAATGCACTACATATTCCTAACACTAATTAATTACTCGCAACTGTTGGAGGTAGCTTTTGCTGTAGCTTTTTGGTACGCTAAACATTTCATAGTATTTACTGTCCGTAAAACAGGAATTTCATGAGCTAACCGTTGGAGTGCTAAGCACTTTACTAATTAAATAACTAATAATGGAATATATTACACAGCTAACATTTATTCACTTATTTATTTTGCTGTATACTTATGGAACCAATTGTGTTTATTGGGTACAGTATAGATTAAGTTAGCTGAAGGAGATGTAACTATGGATGCTGTGAACACAGATATTTTTTCAGTTTTATGTGATATCTGTACAAGCATTTTCTTTTTCAATGAAATATTTTAGATAACATTTATAATTGCTGAAGCTAAACCCCAGGGCAAACATAGTCTTTCTTATGCTTGATTTCTTTCCTTCACTAGGTATAGGATGTTGCAGTAATCATGTTGGCAAATTAATTTCCAGCTATGTGTGATAATGTATACAGCAGCAAGGGATTAAATGCGTCTTTTTGGAGTTGTGCCGCTCTGTAAAGCAACCTGAATCTCTGGTCTGGGAAACCCGTATCTCTGGTATGGGAAACGTTCCTTGTGGCTAGGGATTGTTGGACTTATTTCAGTAGAACATTTGGAGTGAACTTCCCACAATGCTTAACAAAATGTCTCTTTTCATAATATTATTATGTTTTCATGTTTCAGATGATTTTGGTTGCAGTGTTTTCAGAAACTGGATTCTTTGATTACTGTGCAGTAAAGGTAAGATATTTTCTTGGCTAAAAATCAATTTCTGTTTTGTTTTCTTGAACCTATTCTAAACAGGTGGGTTTAAATTGTTTTAAGAAATACAGTTTGAGAATATTTCCCAAAATATGTATGTATACCCTACTATGTTTTTGAATATCTGTAATGCTGGTTAAATTCATTTCCAAAAGCATCTAGGAGTCCATAGCGTATCAATAGCTTGGTACCGTCTACTTTTTTGGACCTAGTTACAGAAGTAGAGTGGTCAGTCAGGTCTGTGCATCCCATAGGGCCTTTTTCTTTTAACATCATTAGACCCCGATTAGCAAGGGAAAGAGGAAAAGTGGTGTAGAAAGAACATATACCCCGCTAGGGTTATTTAATAATCCCCACCCTACCATGCACAGGGTAACTTAAGAGAGGAGACTTAAGTATTGGGTCCTGTGAACCCCTGTTTTGTGAATTTGCAAGCGGCCTGTGGGGTTTTTTTTGTTTTGTTTTTTTGCTTTGCATACCCTTAAATCTGAGGCATGCGAGTATATGCAGGGTTTTTTGCCAGTGCTAATTGGAGTTGGTCACTAGTAAATACAATGGAGTTGTGTTTTCAGCGCTCATTTAACTATTCGGGCCAACACTACCAATGTTTTTCAGCAAAAAGGGCTGAACAAGCCCTGTATAATGCATAATTCAATGTGTGAAGAGACTTTGACTTTGATTTAACTATATATATAATATATATATACATGGACAACCAAGCTCTTCCTGCAGCAGAAGCTTTCTGCAGTTGGAACTTGATTATGTATAGTGAAGTCAAGGACCCCTTTCAACTCTGCCTTAGTAAATAGGTCCCATTTATTTTCTTCATCATTGGTAAAATACCTGGTGTTAAATGCTGCAATCTAAAATTTATGTATACAGTACGTATGTTTTGAGTACGTGATTAGATGCAAGCCACAGTAAATAAAATCTACATTTTTTTTTACATACATTAACGATTTTATTTTTAATTAGGCCTATCAACTGTCTAGGGGAAGAGTCTGGCCCATGATAATAATTCTGTGTCTCATAGCTGCCATTCTTTCTGCGTTCTTGGATAATGTCACAACAATGTTACTTTTCACTCCAGTCACGATAAGGTATTGTTTACAGCATTATTTCTTTTACATTTCTGTTATTTTGTGCCTTTTTTGTGCAATCAGTATAATCATCTTCTAGATACTTTGTTTATGAAGTAGGAGCTATATGAAACTGCTTTATAGCAGAAGTAGTAGAGTTTTATACGATATGGGGAATTTTAACATGCTTCAAAAGGTTATATGTATCTCCTGAATGTAAGATAAGACCAAGGACAGTACGGTTTGAGGGTTTTACAGCAGGAAAATATGGGCAGACAAGATGGGGTAGACTGGTTCTTATCTACTGTGAAGTCCTGTGAAGTTTCTATGAATGGATTTTAAGCTGGAGGCTCCTGGTATGCGATTGCTCTTGGAAGTTCTCTTGGGCCAGCCCCTTTAATATCTGGTAAGCCCTGCCTCCTAATGACCTTCACAATCCTCTCGTTATTGGCTTGTATATGAATAAGAGAAGAACCCATATGTAGGCTATAGCGGTCTATATTGCCTATTGATATCTCTGTGTTTTTATTACTACCCAGTGTTTATTTTCTATTTGTCTTTGTACCACGGTTTAGTAGCCCCTACACGTCCAGTGGCGCACCAGGTATGTCATGCCCAAGTGGGCTCACTGGTTCTGTGACGTACCTGAAACGTAATAAAAAAATAACGCCCTCACATCGCCACAATCATGGCCACCCAAGCCTACACAAGTGATTCTACAGGCTCAACACTCCCATGGGCAGCTTTGGGGAAGGGGGCCGTTTGTTGATTGGGTTCCCACACAAATATGTCCCCTACTGCCAGATTGCTCCATGAGAGCGACACTGCAGTGTTAACCCCCTCAATGTTCAATACCTGTTTTGTACGAGGGTACTGCTGATCTGCCTTTTTTATATCAGACTGTGCTTAACAGGGTAATATCTCAGCCTCCTACGTAACTGAGTCAGACCATTTATTATATGAAAGCAGCCTCTGCTCGCAGACCCAAGGCAATTTGTTTTCTCTGTTGCAGAATGTCAAGATTCATACAGTTCTTTCTACATTAATGCTTTGTATTGACTTTATACACAGGCACACTGTCTGGTTAAAGAGTTTTATTTTGAGCATTTCATGCTTGAATTTGGCACTCTTCTACCCTCGGCTCTTTGTACTAAAACTCCTATGATCAAGTTAAAATGAATTGCTGTTTAACAGTGGGAGCATGGTAGTTTTGCTTAAATGCCAATAAGTTGATTGTAACTGTACATAAAATTGCTTGCCAAATCTAATTCATTTGAATAGGGTGGCAGGACCAAAGACTGATTCCATTACGTGCACATTTGTGTGCGTATATACTCACTCCCTCACTCAGCCCCTTACCTCAGCCGTAACTTTGCCTCTGGCTTTGAGCAGCCTTGTATTTAACCTGCTATTGTAGCCTTCCTGCATCATAACTAGCAGCCTCCTTGATATCGTCTCAAGCCAAACTCATTTGGACCACTAATTCATGTTTTGTGTAATTAGCATGTTTTACTGTATGTGTGCTAAATATGTAATTTGGGGACATGTAGATATTTACTTTTTTAACTTCACGTTCCTTTGGGTTGTTTTTGACATTGTTGCCTGGCTCTCTATCCGATCATCTAAACAAGAATGACAACCACTGGAACCCCTAGTGATCTAAGTTGGTGAGGCTTAATCTTCAGATAGATGTGAGAAAAAATATACAGGAATAGGTGGGGCTCCCTGTAAACCCCTAAACACATGATGTTGAAGACCCTGCCTTGGTCAATAAATGTGCTAATGCATCTAATTTCTATGTATCAACTATGGTACTGTGAAATGACTAAAGTCGTATTGTATGCTAAAATAGAGGAAAGAAAGTAAGAAAAACTTCTTTCTTTTCCAAAAAAACCCTGTTTTTCTTTACTTCCATATAGCTATCAGAGCTGATTAACCAAAATCGGTTTTCGCTGCTGTATTTCTGTGTGTGTGTATATAAGTCTGTGGAGCATTGGAATATTTACAATGTATACATTATAATTGCCATAAGGATCAATACTTTGCAACATGTTTGATTTTTAACCATTGTTTGAAATGTAAATATTCAGCTCATGCAACGTTTTGCTTTCCTCCATAATTGTTTTGTTAGCCTAAGATTTGTTAATGTGAAAGTCCATAATAGTCAATAATAATTTCAAATGGCAAAGCCGAACTTGCGTGCTAATCGACAAAAATGAGAGCTATCTAGAAGGTTTTTCTTAACTGTGGGATTTGATGATCTTTTACCCAATGTTTTGGTAGTTAAAAAACAAAAATGCAGTAGGGATTTGTAACCACTCTCATGAAGTAAATTTTTCCCTACTATAACAGTCTTAACATACAGTACAGCTAAGAAAAATGGGTTTAATAAACCCGAAATCCGGCAGATTACTCTTGAATCCTTGGCACTGTTAACTACAAAGGCAACCACATTTATAAGGCATATCAGTGCATACAGATTAAAGCCAGTTTCTGTTATTGCAATATACCAGTAAATCTGTTTTCCTTCTTTATGTTGGTTATTTTTCCCGTCTTTCTAAATGTAGATTATGTGAAGTGCTGAATCTTGATCCAAGGCATGTACTCATTGCTGAGGTAATATTCACCAACATCGGAGGGGCTGCTACAGCTGTTGGGGATCCACCCAATGTGATCATTGTCTCCAATCAGGAGCTGAGAAAAGTGGTATGTATGGTTGAGATCTTAATGAGCACACTGTGTTGGTAGCTTTGATAATAAGGGGGAGTTTTTTAATATAACAGTTTAATGGTTACACAAAAAAAGAAGAAATGTACGTTGATAACGCGCTACAGCAGATTGCCCCTTGAGTTTTGGCTTGACCATTTTCTATGCATACCTGTGTGTAGGGCCGAGGGTCTCCTTACACCACGTGGAAAGCTAATGTGAGCTACTGCTCACTAGCAGTGTGTATCTTATGTATTGTAAGACGATTATTCACACTATAGGGGATGCATTTACTTCTGGTCCTATAGTTATTGCATTCTCGGTACTCTTGACAATTTCCAAATATATAGTCCACTCCTATAATAGCTACACATATTACACTTCTGTAGGACTCGTGTTACTAGTGTGATTTGCTGTGTTTCCATTGCAGTATAGTGGAATATATGTAAAGCGTTAAGGAATGTTTGTACATTGCTATTAGTGAACTGGCTATTTGTGGGAAATTATTCAAATAATGTAGTGCAGGGAAATTATTATAAATGTACCTAAAGGCCACAAAAATAGAGTGCTTTCATAAGAATGATATGAATAAAGGCATTAGTTTGAATTATTGGCAAAATGTGTTTGATGTGATCAAATAAAGTTCATAGAGTAATTCAAGTCACATCAACACTAATGATGCTTATAAACTGGCCTAATTAGCGAAATCCGCAAAAAGTAGTTTTAAGTAAATTGACTTAATCTATGATAATGGTATGATAATTAACATGATTTCAAATTTGTCCAACACTACATTTTAATGCGGTTTTAAGTGTTTGCAGCTATAAAAAAAAAGTATTTAGCCCTAGTTCACATGGATGACAGTATAATTGCAAAACTGGTTAAGATATGTTTATTGGCGAATATAAATTACATTAGATTGTAAGCTTTCAAGACTACTTAGGGCTACCCATTTAGGCATGTCATTTTGATGCTTCAGATATATATAGTTCTAGGGGTTTGCAGCTAAAATGAAACCTACTTAGTTCATGTAGATGGCAGGCATATAGTCATCTCTAGACCTTTCTGTATATGAATGTGTGTACGAAAAATTTATATTATACGAGTAATAACTTTTGTTCTTTGCCCAGGGACTGGACTTTGCAGGTTTTACAGGGCATATGTTCTTTGGAATATGTCTGGTTCTGCTGGTATCCTTTCCTTTTCTCAGGATTCTGTATTGGAACAAAAAACTCTATAACAAAGAACCCAGTGAAATTGTTGGTAAGTTTTGATTATACGTTAATCCATCAGAGCTATAAGTGTCAGAAAATTAAGTATACATTGTCAAGGTAGACAATGCAAAGTATCTGAAAACCAAATCCATCTCAGATGTTAATGTGATGCTGGCTTCTGCTGAAAGGGGAGAGTCCAAGCTGGATATATCATCTGTACATAAAGGACATTTTCCTAATGTTGTATGGACATACTGGTACGTCCATAGGGTAGTGAATGTTAAAGACTGAGTTGTTAAGGAAAGATTCTACATCTGAGCAGGTGGAGTACCTCTGATTTCTGTCTTAGATCTGTTTTTTTGTTTTTGCTAATGATCTTAGGGTGGGTATTGAAAGCTACATCTGTTTTCAGAAGACACGGAATTGTTATAATATGCAAAGGGGTTAGGATAAACTTTGCAAAATGGCAGATGATATTCAATACATACCAGAGTTATGCATTTTGGACAAAATATAAAAACGTATTTGCATCGATGGCTCCCTACAAACAGATTGTAGCCACATGACCACTGGTACACCGTTATAAAAGAAACGCGTTATTGGGCATTACCTTCCGGTAGGTGTAAATGTTGACCCGAGCAGAAGGTATTTGAAGGAGATACCCTGCTGGAAATGCAGTAATACAGGGTAGATCAGAGGTAGGAACAAAGTTTTCCCTCTTCCCAGAAATAATAAAAACAAAAAAATAATAAAAAAGGAAAAATTCAACTGTACAGTGAGCTCAGTGATGTCATTGTGACATGTCTATCCATTTTGCACAGAGAATGTGCAAAAAAAGACCCTACCGCTACAAATAATAAAAAAAAATCCTTCATTACCCCCAACCCTTTTAAGCCACTATGTGGTAATATGATGTGGACTTCTAGAACATAGGAAACTATCTATCTGTGACATTACTGTAATTGGGGAATTTTGGAAAGCATACATTGGAATACTGTTTAGCAGTGGCACCTACTGTGTAGAAGAGATCCTCAGTATAGTGTTTCTAAAAAACATTTTCCGAAACAGATGTTTAATTTGTGTGGGTACTACAAACACAGAAAAGGGTAATATTGATTAAGCCAACATATGGTAAAAATGGCAAAATATGGTATTTTGGATGCTAAAAACCTTTAGTACCGAAGGTGTTAAGCCATGACATTATCTGCTAAGCAACTAATGTAGAACCATATGAAATGTCTTATCTACACCCTGATCTTTTTGGAGGTTAGTTAGTCTGACGTGATCAGTTCTTCCTAAAAGCCATGCAGATGCCTGCTAAATATATTGTTAAAATGTTTTCCTAAATATAAACAAAGATGTCAAAGGTCTGTTATTATCTGGCTGAGATCTTAAAGCCTTTTGGTATGGCTAAAACTTTTGGGCATCATAAAGAATCATTGAAGATCACAAATAGTAGTCTGTATATTTGTAGACTAAGCTTCCCAGGTACACTACCAATAAAGTAAGATTTTCTTAAACTTTCCGATGTTTATTGCTGTTTGGTTTGCCATTCGGTTTTATATATAAAAAGTAATTGTAATGTAACATTTGGAAAATTGTTTTGAATGGTCCATTAAGGGAACCCACTCCATTGATTTCAATGCATACCTTGCATTAGGACCTTATTATGACCTTCATAGACCGAAAAAAACTTTACAAAGTCTTCTTGAAACATGCTTAAAACTTTCTACTAAGGTGCTAGGTTTTTCAATAATCTCAAAACAGTGGGCTCAAAGGCGTACAGGTGTAGATCATTGGTACAAATTGTTTGAAAGCAACTACAATCAGCTTCAATCAACAAAAACATTTGCAACTAGAGTTCTGATTAGCAATCAAAATCTCTGCTGTATCAGTAATAAGAAAAAAGCAAATTGCATCAGTAACATTTCGTTGCTGATTTCTGGATTTTTTTTTCTTTTTTACATTCAGAAACGGAACCTCTTCTATTTATAACCAGTCGGATTTAAAATGTTTAGTACTAAAATTATAAAACTGGAAACATTTTTAAAAGTTTGAATTATCCTATCTTATGCTTGTGTAATGTAGACTTGTACATTTATATGCAGGCACATGGAGACATGACTTTTTATTTGAAGCTGAATAATTATGGTCTTTGAACTCAAAAAGATGCACCTATTACATCAAGAAAGATATAACAAGATTAGTGTATATTTGAATGTTAACGTTTACAGTATTCCACAAAAGTGGAACTAGGTGGTGCTATTATTAAGCCCAATTGACTTTGGTTATTGGTAGTCCCCTAAATAGTTGGCATATACATTTTTAAAGAGCCAACATTTTTGAGGCTCTGGCTGCTCATCTGTTTCTCTGATAGTGTTGGTGTGTTTTTGTTTTTTTAAAGTAAACTAATGAACCATTAAATAGGTACCTCTCAATGTTTCAACAAGTTTATGTATCACTTTAAGCCCCCCTTAAGCTTACATTATTACTTTACAGAAAGGGTAGTGGACGCATGGAATAGCCTCCCAGTGGAAGTGGTCGATGTTAATACAGTAAAGTCATTTAAGCAAGCATGGGATAGGCATAATGAGCCAAGCTTAGACTATAGAGATAAGGGGGCAAGTACTAAAGGAGAGTACTCAGAGGGTTTGGGCAGACTGGTATGGGCCTCTGGTTTCTTATTCGCCGGTCACTTTCCTATATGGCTTTCTAGTTTCTATGTACATTTAGAATTCCGATTGAGAGACTAGATTTTGTTTTGATATCTTTATCACACCCTAGAAAACAAGGGCAATTGGTTAACATAGCAGAATATTTTAAAAGTAAAAATCTCTTCATTTGTCTTGCCAAATAAAGTACCCTATTTTTTTAACCATCTGGATTTAATAACACCCACTTTTTTCTATATTGTAAGCCGTTTACAATATGTACCTATCAAAGTAGTTTTATTAATGCAATTTCTCTACATTGTAGAAATGAAACATGAAATTCATGTTTGGAGGTTGACTGCGCAAAGGATTAATCCTGCAAGCCGTGAAGAGACTGCAGTTAAATGTCTCTTAATGCAAAAGGTTTTGACACTGGAGAGCTTACTGAGAAAGAAGCTTAGGACATTTCAGAGGTATTGAGTAATTACTAAGGTTAAAAAAAATGAACGTCTAACTTAGTAGGTATTATTAACATCTTTGAATGCGATGTCATCACTTAGATATCATGACGGGAGGTTTAATTTTGTTTAGTATTATGTAAGCACTAGATGAAATTTTAAGCACCACAGGTTCTGCAACAACAGTTAGATTTACAAAAAAGTGTGTGGGTAGGGAGACATCGTGTGGAATGATTACCAGCAGTGTGTGGTTAATTCATTACTTAAAGAATTTAGACTTGAAACTTTTTCAGACGACCAATTTAACCATGCATGATGATGTCCCAATACCAGTAACCTCCTGTGGGAAGAACCTTGTAGACCCCAAATAATGGATACTTAAATCAGTATCTGTTCTATAAGTATAGTAAACACATCCCTTCCAAGAGAAGGTCTTTGGAGGTATTATTTCAGTCAATGTGAAATGGCTTGTCTCTCACTAACTTACCTCTTGGAAGAGGTTCAGTTTTACGATACTGTCATTGCCTTAGACCGTAACCTGGGGAGGGGCATGGCTGAGGCCAGCCATGACACAAATACATTTTTTATAGGTATGAGGTGACAATGGTTTACCCAGGTCACAAAGAGGCCAAATGTTTCCCCTGGATTAATATGCTGTATATGAACGGGTGCTTTTGAAATTTGTTTTCCCTAGAATGTATGATATTCAATCTAATCCACAAGGTTAAACTGCCTTTACAGTGTATGTGTTAAATGTCTGAAACATTAAATTATGTGTTTACTTTTTCAGTTCACTGTCACATGGTTTCTTAAATGTATCTTTTAACTTAGGCAAATATCACAAGAAGATAAAAACTGGGAAACCAACATTCAGGAACTTCAGAAAAGGGTATGTCATAAATCTATGAGACTGTAATAAAAAATCATTAAGAATGGTTATTTGAATAAATTCCTGTGTCACTGAAAGAAATATTCTTGAAAACTAATATTTAATATCCATGAGGGCTCCTTTGTTCAGACATAGGGGTGAAGATCACATGGATTTTTTTCTTGTATAAAGTGGTTTTCATCCAAACACTGATGTTTTGCTGACACAGTAAATACTTGTTTTCACAATCAACATGCTATTGTGATCATTACTGAAACATTTGTCTTGTTGCAGCATGGAATAACAGACAAGATTCTGCTTATCAAATGCTTGACTGTTTTGGGATTTGTCATTTTTATGTTCTTTCTCAATTCATTTGTCCCAGCCATCCACCTGGACCTAGGTAAGCCTGTCATATTAATGTCGTCTTAAATGGGCTGAGATTACCCTCTTTAATGCTTAATTTAAAGGGAAGGATTTGGTTTTAAAGATTGGCCCAGTGTAATGTATAGTTCAATCAAGCTCACTGAGGTTGTCTCCTACTATTGTATAGTGAAACTAGAATTCTCTTAAAAACCCTTCTGCCATTTGGTTGTTAAACCCCTCTGAAACATCTGACAAAGATGCTGTAAGAGAGTAATTGATGTGTGTGGGGGGGGGAGCTCAGGCGAGGGTGGGAAAAATAATAAATCTAATTCCTGGGGTGGATGTGTCAAGATTTGGTGGGAAGTAACCAGATTTGGTGGGAAGCAGTGGCATGACTGGCAGATGGAGGTTGTGAGACATAAGCAAATGGCGCCAAGACTGCTGGTGGTGATTTTGGCATAAGTGGGCGGAGAGGTCAAGGTATGTATTGTGTGATTAGCCAATGTGCTGTTGCCTATGAATATTGTTGCACGGTGTGGATGATGGCAGTGTACTATACCTGTGGCAGATTTTGGTATCAATGGTGACCTTCTGAGCTCTGCTGCCCCCTCAGCATTTACTCCTAGCCATTACGTGGTGTAGCTTGTTGGTCCTCCAATAGAGGTTCTCTGACTTGCAGGATCTTCACCACTCTCTTGAAATCCAGCCACTTTTTCTTGATAGCCTTCCTTGACCTCTTGGCAACTACACTGCATTCTCTATCTTCTATCCGATCAACAGGACAGGGTGCTCTCCACTACTTGGTCAACTTTTCACCATAAGAATACTTGATGTTACCTTCAGATGATTGCAAGTAATTCTCTTCCAGTCCAACATGTTGAGGTGGCCTGGGTTAAGCTACTGCTGTAGATGTGCCCCCCCTTCTACTGCTGTCTCCTCTATTCCTCTAATCCCTTTGTTGTATTTATTTCCCAAAAGTTCAGTCATAGTGGTTATGCAGATGTTTTATGCTGTTTTTTTTAGAATTTGGATTGAATGGAATGTGCTTTTGCAGCTTGGACACACCTTTAAGCCAATTTTAAAATTATATTCTTACTAAAAGCATACATTATGAATAGTTAACTCTCACTATTTTATATTTTTGTACACCTCTGTCACAGGTAAATAGGTACCCCAAGTAATTTGAATTAGTGAACTGATGTATTTTAGTCTAGTGCTCTTTAACATGGCAAACTATCTGCACTTTACCTCTGTTTAAAAATTATCCAACTTCCATAAACTTATATATGTACAGTGCATATTAACAATGTATAATAATTTACTTTGCCCTACTTGTGTTAAATCGCACTGCAACAGGAAAAAGCATGACCGAAAAGCAATGAGCTGAGACACATGAACGAATGCCAGAGGTGGCACACAGGCTAATCTTTGTGGTGTAAATGTTGAAAAAGGGTCATTGTCTGACTGTAATCAAAGTAATCGCACCATAATAAAAACAGTTCCTTGAGGCCTGCCAGGTCTTGTAGATAATCAAAATTGTTACAATTCTTTTTAATTAGGTCTTGCTCTCATGGACCTTCTTAATCTTTTTGCTGAGTAATAACATACTTCTGTCTCTGGTTATCTAGTGAGTCTTGTGCTAATAGCAATTGTCTTTAAGGCTGCTATTAAGAATCTAAGCTTCCTCAATGAGGTAGAAGGGTATGAAAACCATAAATATTTAAATGAGATTTATATTAAAGATTTAAAGCTGTAAACAAGTAGGATAAAAATAAAACTGAAAATGGTAGGATGTAGGCAGAGCAAGTTTATTTTCCCATGGATGCCTGGGAAATACTATCCCTCTCAATACAATGTCATATATCATTTCAGGTCTCTTGGGCTAACGCTTAATCTTTTATTCCAATTAGAGTTGTATGGATTTTATTTTATTGTTTAACTGCTCTATTCTGTTTTCCTCTGTCAAAGGCCCAGGATTTTGTATTTTTTCATTGTAGGGACAATATAATGTCCTATATCGCTCCACCAACAAATAATGCAGATTAGCATACTTATATGCATTATGTACTTTCTGCCAAAAAATAATGTACGGTTTGTGAAATGCACCAGGGCTCTGTGGGCGGGTGTATGTGTGTGTATGTGTGTGTGTTTTTAATTAGGTTAGTGATGGTGCTGGTACTGATTGAATGCAACTGTTAAATACAAGGGTGTTCTGATCGCTCCCATCTATTTACAAACTTTTGTCAACAGAATACTCCAGCTATCATATGCACTTTAATGAGTATGACAGCTTCATGATCTCTGCCCATTTTGCATGTGCATTGTTGCCCATTTTGCATGTGCATTGTGACATTATGATAACATATCAAATCATTTCTGCATGTACAGAAATGAATGTAGTTGCATACTAGGAACACAGGAACACCCTGTTGAGAAAATACATGATTACACTGTAACCCTTGTTATCAGTACAGGGTAGGGTAACTGTTTAATCATACTTGTTTTCTTTCCTAATGCATCACAGGTTGGATTGCGATTTTGGGCTCTTTATGGTTACTGGTTTTGGCAGATATCCATGATTTTGAAATCATCCTGCACCGAGTGGAATGGGCAACTTTGCTCTTTTTTGCAGCACTTTTTGTACTAATGGAGGTATGGTCTCAGAGTTAAAGATGTTCTATTTTTCATGCTGAGCTTTTGTTATTTTCAGAGGTCCATTCAATTTTGTCAGTGCTTTATGAAACTGTTTTTTCATAGATGAGGATTCAGCAGGCACACTTTAAACAAATAAAGAAACCGACCCTATAACCTTGAAAAAAGGCCCCAATGTGTGCCTGCTAGATGTGGTTTCCATTATAAATCTGGTTTGAAACCATATCCTAGAGTGTGAAATAAGACCTGCAAAAGTTTTCAGTCAAAGCTAAATACACCACTTGGTCAAACTCTTGTAACACATTGGATAGATGGCCAGTCAAAACAGCGTTTATCAAAGTGCAGATTTTGCAACCATGAGTATTACCTTACAAGCATGCCTTGAGTTGGCTTGTGTTCCACCTGCAGCAGCAGAGAGCTGAACTGGCTGAAGCCTCCACCAACAGGACTTAGTTATGCAATTGTGAGATGCATAATGTATTTATTTTTCATATATATATTTATATATTGTTTCCATATCCTTGTGTTTAAATGTACTGTATTTTAGGCAGAGCATGGCATGGCAGTAGTTTGATATTCACAATTAAGTTGATTTATGAGGATCTAGGTCATCTCAGGATGGGATGGAAGGTATACTCATTCACACCTTTTACCTGGCAATACATTGAAACTGTGCAAGCATGAATCATACGCAATGAGAGAAACCTTAATGATTGTGTCTTAGCTTTTCTCTTGCACTACTACATATTAAATACATGTACTTAAAGTTGAAAGATTAGGTGCATATTCTACACATTATAATACAATAATGAGCTACTACATTAGAGAATAATCACCAGACCCTCACTGGCCATCTGGCTAACCCGATGCCACCCTTTTCTTTTTGTTTTAGGCCACTGGCCTTAAAATATCAGGGCCAATGTTAACCACCAGTTCTGCTCTGGATATTATTTATACTTAGAATGTTTAATTAAGGATCATCTTAGGCAGGGTACAGTATGCTATTGCTTCATGAAAATGCAAAAATGCCTGCTTAATAACAGATTAGGACAATAGACCTGTGTTAATCAGTTGGACATGGTGTGCATAGGAAAAGAGACAGAAAAAACTGTTATGAAACCTACACCGGGCTGCAATAAATCATCTGTGAAAGGAAATGTTACCCGGTAATTGATTTTACTTTTTAATTATTTTCTTGAGGCTAACATATGAAGAATACAGAGGCTTGTTTTGTTTCTAGGATTTTATCCCACTTGCTTTATAATTAAAATCAGATATGCAAAACACCAACCTTAATTAAAATAACTTGTAGATCTAAAGATCTGATGAAAGAATCTGAAAAGTGTAGCTTCATGAGTTAAACCTAAAGCATGAAAAGAAATAACTTGGTTATCTTATAGCAATGGTGAGAACTCATGACAATGTCTTGTGAAGCCACATAGGGAACGTGGTTGTTTAGCACGGATCGCTGTCCTTGTATGCATCCTTAAAAAACATCAACTGATCTGCCCACATACAAACTGATTTGTATGAGCTGAGAACAGGAATAAAAACATGTAAACAAAATGTGTATTGAGTCATGAAGTGGTCTGAATGATTCATCTGGCCTTGCCTCTTAAGAGGTTCCAATTTGCTGAGTGCAATTATACGTTTCAGACCTTTTTTTTAAAATTGTAGATTTATTTATATTTTAAGTGATGGAGTAAAGAAATAGTGAAACTACATACTGTTTGTACATTTCAGCATCTATGAAAATAAAAACATAGGATAGATTTTTTAAGCTACGAAGAAATCTAGAAATGTAATATGTTAAACTTTAAATAGCTGCATTTATGTTTGAACATCTTACACATCTACCAAGCTATCAAGTGTAACAATACGGTTAATATTATTCCCTATCTTTCGTTGTTTACTGACCTGACATTTTGCCCTAGATAGATATTAGATTGTGTCTCGAATATTAGGTTTGTGCCACCTTTACTTCAAAATATTACAGCAATGCAACCCAAAAGCATTTCTTATCTGATGTATCTCAAAGTTGTATGCAAATCAAATTACCGGTAATACCCAATTTGCCAGACATCCAAGTTTGTTGTAATTTCTGTTAGAAAATTCACATTACCTGGATTAAGGAGCACTATAAAATACAATTTTTGTTTAGGGACTTCTACCTTGACATGAGTGGGAGGGGGGGGGATAAAATTCTTGTTTCTGTGGTATTATACTAAACCTTTCCTCATGATGCTGCTAGTATTATCCATTTGCACATTTATTTCAATTAAATGCAATATAAATTTTATTACAAATCTAATTGTAATATTTATTTCTCTTAGGCTCTGGCACATCTGCACTTAATAGAATACATTGGGGATAAGACTGCACTTCTTATAAAGGTAAAATTGGATATCTGATATATTAAAATCCTCTTTGTGGTAGGTCTTTCAGATATGTTGTTAACTGCACAATAGCACAAGATGATAGGGTCACTATACGCGTACCAATGGAATCCTACTGATGTGTAGGGTGTCGGAAATGGGAGATATTTGGGAAAAGGGGCTTCCAGCTGACACACCTTTGTGTAAAGATTGTAACAAGCAGGGCCGGCCCAAGACAAAATGCCCTCTGGGGCTAAGTTTAAAACGCCCCCCCCATTATCTACCCTTCCACTCCCTATTATGTACCCCCTCCCCCTTGTAATTGACTTTCATCAGTCCTGCGGTGAGTCTCCCTGCCGGCTTGTAATGCTGAGCGCCGGAAATGACGTCGTCTTCCGGCACTCAGCATTACAAGATGGCACCGAGACAGAGCTAGAAGGCTCGCAGAGGAGAGGGGCGCGGAGTGGTTTTCACTTACCAAGGTGTCAGTACCTGCTCGGTGCCCCTCTCTCTCCTCTGCAAGCCCTCTAGCTCTGGACAGAGGTTATCCACTTGGAAATTAAGTATTAGGGGAAAAGCCTCCCAACCTTTGAGGAAAGGTTCTGGCTCCAGCGGAAGTTGCTGATGCCGTTCATGGGGAAGCAGCCCAAAGAGGAATGGGTGACTGAGCTGGAGGTCCTGGTACAGACAGAGCTGAGGTTGGATGAAGGATAGCTGGCTCTGCGGTGGTACGCAGCTATGCCCGCAACTGGAGGTTAAAGGTCCCACAGAGGGCCATGGCTTTGGTGGCCCAGGATTGTTATTGGAAAGTATAGAAAAGCATCCCGACTTCGGTAGTGCATTGGAGTGTCGGGGGGGGGGGGGGACCTCCAGGATGAGGATATCCCATACGCGCCGAGCTCTGGGCTTGCTAGGATTACTTGGTCACACAAGAATGTGTTCAACCGTATGCCCCAGTGACCATGGATTTTATGGAGTGGTCATCTGAGGATGTTTACCCAGGTGGGGTGGATGGGACTGTGGTCTCCACCCCTGAGTCACAAGGATACTGGGCAGCTAACCCAGATCTGATACTGGAGCTATGTGACTTTACACCACAACCGGATCTAAAGATTGTGGATTTAATTGATTTTACATCTGAGGATGTTGATCTGGGAGGGCATGCAATTGGCTTCCCTTCCCAGCAAAAGGAAGAAAGTTTTTTGGGTGTAGTGGATGGGACTGTGCTCAGAAGAGCTGTCATCAAGCCCTGCTCTGCCTGCTCCCTTCCCCGTTTCCCAAGCCTGACCACAGCAACCTTGTAAGGTCCAGTAAAGCAGCCCTAGAGACTGTGATAGTGGATGGGACTGCGGTCTCCATACCTGGGTTCCCGTAATGTTGGGCAGTTGGCCCGGATCCCCCACTCCCCAGCAGACGCACTGGCATCAGGGCAGAGTGCCACTGGTCTCTGCCCCCCCTTTTTCCTGTGTCTGACTGTGACGCTCCAGCAGTGCCTGCTCAGACCACCCAAGCTGAAATACAGGCAACAGGAAAGAGGCAGGAAGGCCCCTCTACCAGCACTGGAGGTCCCTGCAAACCCCATAGAAGAGCTTTGTCCGGGTCCGGGCGCAGCTGGCCTCTGCCTTCCCTCCACCAGAGGATGGTACACTGGAAGATGAGACTGTGGTCGCCTCCTGTGGTACCCAGAAATGCTGGGCAGCTGACTCAGATCCCCAACCCTGGATTGAAGGGGGCCCCTGCCACCCTTTCATCTTCCCAGCAGCTGAGAAGACTCCAGAAAGAATGTGCAGTTGGTACTGCTCTTGGATGGGCAGATTGTTTGGGGCACCCGTTTTGGGAGGGCATTGATGGGCCAAATGAACTGACTATGGAGTCAACCTCCTGGGGTTTGGGGTCTCCTGGGTCAGTCCCATTCGGAAGGGGGGGAGAAATGGACTGAACCATCCATCACTGGGGCCACTGGAGAGGCCTGAGTGCCAGCCTCCTCCCTGTCAACCATAGGCCTTGGCTTTGTAAAGACCAGTGAGTGACAGCAATTGTTTCAGTTTAATGTCAGACTCTTCTCCGCCACCCCATGGTGCACTCATATGTTGTATAAGTCAGCCCTCCCCCCGGTTCTTTCACTATAGACATTTACCACGGTTTAAACTGATTATGGCCAGTAATAGATAGGGGAGATTGGGACCCCATTATACTGTTAATCCTTTTACTGACCCAATTGTTTCTGGGAGGCAGATTAAGGGGGCTTTGTATCCCAGTATCTTGATTTATGGTAATATGTACCTTGCTGGCTATATCCAGCCATGTATGTGAAAAATAAAGTAGTCTTCATTTTGTTTATAACCTACACTGAGTCTCTGCTAGTGACTGGGAAACTGGGGAAAGAGTGTGTTGTCCCAGGCACAAGTCAATGGAGGTAGTCGGTCGGACCAGCTCTGTGACAAGAACATTTCATGTAAACAATTTCTATTAAATTATTTTAGGTATTATGGTTTATAATGGAAAACAGTGGTTACTGTTGCTGTGCATTTTCAAACCTCCAATTAATAGAATAGTAAACAGTCTAACATGGTCCATTTCTTTGTTACAGCAATTTTGCTTTGATAGAAAGATGTTTAATAGATGTTTAATATAAAACTCAACATGCAGCATTTCACAAATTTAAATATGCATCCATGTTCTCAACGATTTTCATTATACGATTTTATCGCTTAGTTGTTTCAGCCCTAGTTGGTTCCTTATTTATTTGATACATGGTCGTTTCAGTAAGTAAAATGTGGGATTAAACCCCTTTTAGTCGGTCTCGATGTGAAAATGAAACACTGCCTATCATTTCACCACATCTTTTCTTGTAACCTATCTCAGTTTTTAAGCTTGTTCTCAGGGTTTCAAATAGCTTTATCGTAACTTGTCACCTTTTCTGTGGTCGATCAAGTGAACCTGCAAAAGATAAATAAAGTGCGGCGCTCCGTTTGTAATTCTATATTAATAGTGTTATGCAGTTTTGCATGATCAAGTGAACCTGCAGTCCCCCCCTCTCCTATCATTCAAATTTCAATTCTTAACAGGGCAATAGTTACAGTTTTGGTGTTGGGTTTGCATAGTGTGTGTGTGTATGTATGTGTATATATATGTATGTGTGTGTGTGTGTGTATATATATATATAATTATACACACAAAATTGCTATTATATTAACTTGTGCTGTGTAAAGATATACTTGACCTATGATTGAACTAAAAAACAATTCTACGCCTTACTCTTTTAATCACAGGCAGTTCCAGACGATGAACGTCTTGCCGTTGCTATTATATTAGTGGTATGGGTATCAGCTTTGGCATCATCTTTAATTGACAATATTCCATTTACTGCTACAATGGTAAGTCTGTGGGTTTTTACGGTAACTCAGAACGTGTTTTTTTGAAGTGGTTGTGTGCTGTTTACAGACTCCGGCGTTCAAAATCGGTAAGGTCCTGCAAATTCTGTTTAAGGCATTTTGATATCTGTATGTATATCTGGATATATTTCAATAGAATCACAAGTTACTGATTGTGCTAAGGTCCCAAGAGCTTATGTGTCTTCACATTTTTTTCCTCTCTCCATGATATAGAACATGATTCAAGCCCAACTAGGTTGGAATTGTTCCTTTTATTATTATTACTCCTCAGGCATATTTACCTTGTCTGTAGAGCATTTTATGCAATATTTAATTTTTTTCTTTACAGTGTATTTCCTTTTTCTCATTAGTTTACCATTTTGCAAATCAAATATAACTCATTTTAATTTGTTCCTTCCAGCTTAAATGACGCACATTATCAAAATAGTGGCATATTCATAAATCATTTACTATATTTAAAAGTGATTTTGTCATTTATTTATCCAGCTCTGTAATAATTATGGATGTTAAAATTCCAAGTGGAAGAGGTGTAACATGTTGTTCCTGTATTGATGTGGTTTACTAATCACAGCTGTGGAAGGCATCCCTATTTTAGAAGTAAGATTAAGATAAAATATAATCCAATCTGCTTTGACCACAGTAAATTACCGTAATCAATGCAGTTTTTTGCACCTTTTTTCTGGACGGGTTCACTTTAGCTTAGGAGGGCAAATGTATCTTAAGGTATTTAAACTCTCCTAGTCATCTCCTATTGTAAAGGAAAAAAATGTGATAGACCCCCTCTTCCTGAGTATAGTATAGTGAAATACTACATTAGTATATTGTTCCCGTCCCCAAATGTCTGTGTCCATGTTCCTGTGTGCCATTATGCCCATGGATGGACAGAAAAGGGGCTGTGCTTTGTTTGGCTGGGGATCCCAGAGTTTCAGTATAGTTGTGCATTAATGTCTATAAATTGCTCAATCTGTTCTAGGAGTGAAAAAGAGTGTCCCTACAGCCTAGGTGCATGGAATCATTCTGCCACCTCCTTAAACAATCTGATTGCTGCTCTTGTCCAGTCTGGTGAAGTGCACCCAGTGTTTAACGTGGTGATAAACCTATGCAAGAGGGCCAAGAAGCTCATTTTACTTTAAAGATGTTGATGCTGAAGTGACGACTTCTAGCTCTGGGACATTTTTTTTCAAGGGATGTACTCAAGAATGTCAGATGTTAGAATCATTTTAGGAAGTCCACTGCCGAGCTATAATGTTGAGATGCTCAGTATGATAGCATGTACCTAATTTTAGCAGTAGTAGCTCAAAGGGCTTTATGGAGAAGAACCTGGACGGCTGACAATAAATATCAAAATGCGTGTCATGGCATTTGTGGAAAATAACTTATTGGACTTGAGTTGGAGTCTCTGCTAAAAAGAGGCACAGATGCTGTGGAGCATTAGATTAGCTTAAGGTCTCCTTTATCCTGTCTCAGATGTCCTATTTATGGACAGAACAAATGATTTATATAAGAAATCCACTGGAACCTCCAAGGGTCCAAACGTATCTACATTGCTGGGAAAGAGCCTTTGGGTGCGTGTTACTACATAATTTGTATTGGCAGACTCCAGAGCTCATTTATATGGATGTGACCTGGAGTAGCTTGCCTAACCTCACAAGGACCTTCCCTTTGCCATGCCATTTGTGGGCAATACAACAAAGAAAAAGGATGACCTAGGGCATATCTTTGGGGCAGAGTGGCATATAGGGGGTTATAAGGCATATCTGAGGGCAGAGTGGCAAGCCTGGGGGCAGATGTGCATAACTGGGGGGCAGGTTGGCAAATAAAAGTTAAACAAATGCATTTTTCATAGTTTTAATTAAAGTTTACATGTGAATTCATATTTACTAGTAAACAAAATCTATAGGGTAGTCTTATATTCAGGCTTTCCTTTTTTTATACTCCACTATGGTCAAAGTATCTAAGCAAAATAAACCATTTAAGGAGTGCATTAAACAATAATGGTCACTTTTTCTTCAAATGTTTCTAGGGAGGGTTAAAGATGACACTTCCTAGCTTTCATGTTGTGCTTTTTCAACAACAAAGTGCTCATAACAGTCGAGGCTCATTGATAGCAGTAAAAACGCTGCCATGTTATGATGTGTGACATTTTTGCCTCATTAGTGAATATGGCCTCTGCATTCGAATCACATTAAAAATGTGCTTTAATATAGCACATTTTTTTTGCTTGTAAGCAGTTTGTTTACAGGGGCAGAAAGATGGGAGAAATTATTCACTGATATTTGGTGTATCTATGTGTGTATATGTATGTGTGTGTGTGTACTGTACAATGGGTAAAACAGGACATTAGTAGTAATTCAACTTAGAGATATATATATATATCTCTCTAAGTTGAATTACTACTAATGTCCTGTTTTACCCATTGTACAGTGCTGCAGAATATGATGGCGCTATAAAACAAATAATAATTTGAACACAAACCAATAATGGTCTCTTTGTTGAACTGCCCACCTCTCTGGCCCTGTAATCATATAAATTCTCGATTGGGTGCCCTAACTTATCTTCACAGTATGATTTACTTGATATGGTATGCAGATAGGTTTGCTACCTACATAACCACAAAGTCAAGTAAAGATACTGGGTAAAACCTGACTCCCTGCCCCTCTTAGCTGCACTCTTAAAACAAGTGTCTGGCTTTGGCTCTATGAAATGTAAATGTAGCTTACCAAAGGGGTGTCAACTTGTCCTCGAGGGTCTCTTGACACATTACTGTTCGTTTATAGATTGCTTTTAAGTCAGAGGCCGTAGTAAGGACGGTATCTTGCACATGCTCAGTAGCCCACCATTTCTAGTCAAGGGCGCTAAGCTTGCATTTAAAAACAGTGGGAGTAGCAGCAGCTAGTCACTGTTGTGCTACCTACATGTGGTTGCTTTCTCCGCTGATTTAAAGGGGATCTTAGCACCAGTTTACTAGAATGGAAGTGCTACTAATACTTGGAAGTCTACTGCCAAATGATTCCTAGTTTTAGCAGGGACAGCTGGAGGCGAGATTAATGAGGCAGAACAGGTTTTTTTTTTATTGTGAATTACACAACACTCCTAAGCATCTGAGTCAATAGTTTATCCTCAATTAGTCCATCCTCCATATGTACTGGAAAGCTGTATTTACGATAATGCAGTTTTGAAGAAAACTACAATCATATGCTATGTGCAGAAAAGTATGAAAATATGAACTTACTGATTTAAATAAGTAGATATTTCTTATAACAAAATGTGTAGTCTACTTAGCTTAAATTGTGTCCTTGCAGATACTCTTGTGTTCTGAATTGTTGAGATGAAGTCAACTGGGTTGTAAAAATTGCTTGCCTGTAAAATTTCAACTTACTGTATTTCTTATTTGGGTAAACTAAAATCTAAATATCTATGCAATGTCATTGAAGCTTGGATAATGAATCATAAATATACAGTTCATTATCTTCTGTCCTTTATTTTTTCTGTAGACCAATGTTTTACTTATCAAAACTCCCATCCATGCTACAAAATAGGCAGGACATGAAAAAAAACCTAGCATCTAAAATTAGATGTTGCAAATATTTAGCCGGGGGGTATCAAACTGCTCAACACAATCTGGCTTATTTTCTAAATGGATAAAGGTCGTTCATGTTGTATTTTAAAAGTTTACCACTTTTTTATGTATTCATCAGTTTGAAAGTTAATTGCAAAGATCTCAAACTATATTTATTTTCCTCTTTATATATAATTTATATATATTTAAACATTACTTTGAATACATTTCTTCTTTGTGGTACCTAGACAAGGATTGTTATAAATTAATTTTTTTTAACTTATTAAAAGTTGGGCTATTTAGACATGTCAGCATTTTTTAAAACTGTACATATGTCAATAAATGTAAAATATATTATACTAGAAATTATTTAACATTTGCCGTTTTTTCCATTCATTTCTGTTTTTTTGGAACAAAATATACTAAATATTTTTCATTCTAAAATGTATGTTATGGGGCACCATCAAGTGTTACATACAAATACATTAGTTTTCTTTTGTTTTGTGCAGTTACATCAGCCAGTGTGCTTAAACATTTTCTCTCTCTCTCCTATACTAAAAATAAGATATTTTTTCAGTGTCTGTGCTAAAATCTGTTTTCCTGTGTCTAACATCCTAATTTCTGCGTCCCTTCATTTCAGTAATATTAATCAAATTATTTTTTTTTATCTTAGATTCCAGTACTAATAAACTTAAGTCAAGATGCTGGTGTGGATCTTCCAGTGAAGCCGCTTATCTTTGCTCTGGCAATTGGAGCTTGTTTTGGAGGTAAGATTAAAAAATATATTTGTGTGCCTAAATATACAAAGATTTGTGTGTGTATCAGTTCATTGCTATTGCTATTGTTAATGGATACAACTATATAAAATGATGTAATGCATACAATGTATCTGGAGTGTAATTATTATGCATGGCATCACATGAAAATGGGATCACCATGGACCACCAAAAAATGTACAGATAAAACAATGTTAATTCTGCAGGTACTCAATAGCACAACACTTAAGAGCTAAATGTCCCCACCTATTTTCTCCTCATTCTCTTCCATTTTCTTTTTTTATTTTAAACAAAGAAGAACCAGTGATCTTAGTGTGATAACTGGAATGTAAATTTTGCTCTGGACATGAGATTAAGTGTTCTGGATTATTTACGTCATGTAGAGATGTGAGAGGTTTTTTTTTATTCCATCGCAAAGTGTTCAGGTACAAAATGGCATGTTTGTGTTTAATATAGAATTAATACATGTATTCAAATTTGATATACCAAATTACTCAAAATGGGTTATTTTTTTACTATTTAAGTAAAATTTTACATTGGCTTCTGTCATAGCATCCCATCATCAGCTGTCATATTCATTCTTGGAGACTGAGTCATCATTCTACCAACAAAACATGTAAATGAAACATTCTGCAGGAAATATGCCTCCGTAGAAGGGATTACTCTTTGAACACTGTAATAATAATAATGTAACTGACACACTAATGTAAACAAATATATTTTCCCTTTAGTTTTTACGTCTTTTTGTTTAATATATTTTGGCAGTGCCTGTTTCACTTCTGTACTGTGTGCACACGGATTAAGCTTTTAGTATCCGGAATGGATATAGGAAATTAGATACCTAAAGTAAGAAATTCTTATCAATGAGGCATAACTCCAGCTTCTGAACTACATATCCCATGTAGCTATTTAATGAGTGTCTTTGCTTTCAGTGCAACTTTTGTTTTTAAGATAGTTTTGGGAGAAGAAACTATGATTTTGTAGGTTTGATGTCAAGAGTAACCTTTTAATGCTGCTAATCACTGCTAAAACAATGCAAAACAAATTTGATGCAATGAAGTAAATGTCAAGATATTTATGAATTCAGAGGAATGATTGTAATCAAGTTCAAATGGGCATATTTTGCTTTCCTAAGATTTCCAGTTTTTCTTGTATAATGACTTACATTTTTTATAAATAATGCTGATTGCATTTTCATGTATAGTGTATGGAAAGTAAAACAATTCTTCTGGTTTGACATTGCAGATACATTGTAATGTATTACTTGGAAAATGTTTTCAAGCTCAAAGTCTGCACTGAATACCATGAAGAGTATATAAGGCTGCAAATCATTTATACAGTATATGTACACACATAATAAAACATCTGCTTGGATAAAGGCTTTAATCATTTTATGCCAAGCGGTGAAGTTTTCTTTGCCATTTACGCTTTTAACGTAAACACCAACTTACCGCTCCAACATTCAGGACCTTTCATATTCTGGGTGACATATTAAGTATCGCACAGGAAGTTTACATCTGTTTTTCAGTTTGTATGACTTGAAAGGAACAAGAAATCTGAACTCTATTGATGTCCATTTTATTTGCTAATCCAGAAATCTTGTTCTATAGATTCTTGTAATTTGCGACTGAGATGTTTATATTGCGATCATCGACCACACATGTTACAAGTGTTGTTAGAGTGTAAGCACAAAATGAATTCCGTTTTAGAACACATTTTTAGTTAAAAGGTTTAGTCGTTTATTTTCCCTCAGCTGAGGCTTAGAAACATTACTTTTCTCCATCCTTCTGGTCCCTCATCCTCCTCCTGAAACAACTGATACTTGGTAACTTATTCCTCATCTTTATCAAGAATAATGCCTCTTGTCTAAAATAGTATAGCACATTTCAACTTCATACAGATAAGCAGCTGCCAAGTTTTGTCTGAAAGAAATCAGGCTGAAAATACCCCCACGGTGTGGATATTTGTGTGTAAAGGGAATACTCTGAAGTGTGTGTATGTATGTGTGTGTGTGTATATATATATATATATATATATATATATAATATAATTTTTTATTATAGCTAGCTAGGACTGTGCGAAATTAATAAACTTATATTTATAAATCAGTGTAAGCCCCCATTGATCTAAAAGACATTTAAAGACACGGGCACATTCCTCCAAATCCTTATATATTAAAAAAAAGTGGAAACAAGGTTTTTCCAAACTGTTATATTAAAGCATGATCATAGAAAACCTGATGTTTCAGTCCCACTGAAGAGAAATAGGGTAAGTAGAAATTCTGTTTACGACTACCAAGTCTACAAAGAACAAACCATACCAGGTATACAAAGATATGAACCATAGAAGTAGGACACAGAAACTGATTTTTGGATTATAAAAATTGGGATTGGATGGAAATCTTAAATGAAACTCTGACACTTATACAAAAATTGTCTATCTATTAAGGATATATAAATTGTTCTTTCACAGGAAATGGAACTTTGATTGGGGCATCGGCTAATGTGGTATGTGCTGGGATTGCAGAACAACATGGATATGGATTTTCCTTTATGGAATTTTTCAGGTAAAATATATTTTCAGATACTTGCTGTGCATATCACTATCTAGTATTGAATCCTAATCACACTATCTTTAAAGGTGAGGCTTTTCTTACAAAAGAAAAAAACACATTTTGTACTTCTGTGTGATGGTGTAAAATAAACCAATACGTGTGTACTTTGGATCTGCATAATTAATCTCAAGTGATATTTCTTATTATCCCTTTTTTATGATAGTTGATTGATTTTTTACGGTGTCTTTGTCTTGGAATATGCTATCATGCTTCTGTATCAATCAAAGTTCACAAAAATGTTCCAGGTTATAATTTGAATGCCATCAGCATGATTTATGCCTAAACCAGGTTGTTTTAATGTATGCCTTTTAAAACATAGCTATTCACAGTTACCTTAGAACACGGATTTCTTTCCGTCCTTGGATTTTTGTAGAACATACTTTTAACAAAATTGTTCACAGTAGGATGTTCAATTTTTTCCTTTTGTAAACAGAGACCAATAATGCATACGAAGCAATGCTTTTAGTAGGTCTTGTCAATCCTGCTTGTGGGAAGGATTAATGTGATCTCATACTGGGTTTTTTTTTGCTCACTCTCGAACTATTCAGCTTATTCCATATATGAAATGAGTGTATTATATTAATCATGGGAATCGTTCAACCTTTTAACTGATTTTTGAATGGCATTCCATTAGTGAGAGCAAAGAAATTGCTTTGTAATAGTAGCAAATTAGAACACAGAATACTATTTTTAGAAAAACATCATACACCTAACTCCTATATAGGAACATAAAACATTCAAGACGGTATCTTATATATATAACCTTAAGAAACCTGTCATTAGTTTTCTAATATAAACAGGCATTTATTGACTTTGTCCATCTTTGAACAGATGGCTACGTCAAACCGTTCTCATTTATATCCAGAAATTCTAAGGTTCGAAAAGTGGGGACAACACAAATCGGCCTATTTCCTCTCTTGCAAGGGAAATGTGTACCAAGTGTAGTGCAGCCTTGTATTTTGACTGTTTTGGTTTCAGCGCTGCAGGGAATACTCTACTCTGGCAGCTGGCGAACGTCCGCTCGATGGACGCAGACAACCCCTGCTACTTCTGGCACTTCCGCTGGGGCTCCTATGATGGAGCACCTGTGTCACATTACCTTCCGGTGCTCTGTCATAGAAGCCACGGCAGAACTACTGCAGGCCCCCTGGGGGGCATAAGCCTTTTCTGGAGGCAGAGTGCCCCATGATATGCCTTTTAACCCCTTTTATGTCACTCTGCCTCCTGAAATGCCTTTTAACCCCCTATATGCCAAAGGGGTTAAAAGGCATATCATAGGACAGAGTGGCATATAGGGAGGTATAAGGCATTTCTGGGGGCAGATGTGCATAACTGGGGGGCAGGGTGGCAAATAAAAAAAAAAAAAAAAAAAAAAAAAAAAACCCAAAACAAAAAAACCCTTGTTTTCCTATAGGGTAGTCTTATATTCAGGCTTTTCCCCCTAAATTAATCTGATTTTAGGGTGTCATCTTATAATCAAGCAAATACAGTAATTTTGCCTCTTTATAAATCAATGATAAGATCACACCTTGAATAAGCTGTGCAATTTTGTGTGGGTTGGTGCCACATACAGGATCTGCCACAGGTGCCAAATACTCTAGGTACGCCCCTGCATCGTGCGGCAGTCAGGCCCAGTGGCCGTGCCTCAGCTCTTCGTCCCACGTGCACGCCAGCTGCTTTAATTTCATTAGTGGCGCAATGGGCCACTTGACTAGACTAGACTTGCCCCCCAGGCCTTAGGCTGCAAGCCCTCCCCTGCAAACCATTGTCTGGAAATCTATTTGTAAACAGGACTATGCATAGGACACGTGGTCACGCACTTAGACTGGAGGAAAGGAGATTTGGTCTAAGGCAAATGAAAGGGTTTTTTTACACTAAGGACAATAAGCATGTGGAATTCTGTCTGTACAGACAGAATTTAATCAGCAACTGGATCAACACAATATTCAGCATTATAATTTTTAAAGTATGGAGAAACGGCTTCTTGATCCAAGGAGAGATCTGACTGCCATTCTGGGGTCAAGAAGATTTTTTTCCCCCCTACTTTGTTGCAAAATTAGAAAGAGCTACAAAATAGATATTTTTTGCCTCCTTTTGTATCAAGAGAAATGAACTGATTGTGGGAATTGATGGACGCATGTCTTTTTTCAGCCTATGTAACTATGTAATGTAGAGTGGGCATGATATTTTGCTGGAGAGTTTCATTTCAGCTTCATTATAATATGAAGAGCCAGGCTTTGTATGCTTACCCTGCAAAAAAGCTCCAGATACCCATCTCAGTAAAATAGTAAAACTGCCTGTCAAACCAAAAATATAGAAAAAAAGCAGCTGAGCATCCTGAGATAAAAATCCTAAGCAAAATTCCGAAGGGTATTTGGATTTTTTTTTGCCAAATGCATTTAGAAGAAGCTAGTGGAGATATGGCATGAAGTGTCACAAGGACCCTTGTAAAATAGCCTACATTATCCGCTTTTAAAAAATGTGAGTGCTATTAACATTACAACCTCAATGCATTTGAAATGACAGTTTACAAGTATCGTATTTCGGCGCTCAGCAGTGAAGCAGCGGGCACCAGGGAGCGGCTTTTAAACGCTTTTTTTTTTTGATGCGGGGGAGAATGAGGGGTGCCGAGTGGTTGCTAAAAAAGACGGCGTTTAAAAGCGGCTCACTGGTGCCCGAGCCATAGTTGCCATACCCTAGATATGCCTCTGATATATTGTAATTGAGGAAATAGGAATGCAGCACAACAGCAACCGTAACCTCTGCCTTTTCAGTCGTGTATGTGTGTGGGGAACTACTTCCCACTACCGCATGAAATAAAAAGGTTAAGACCATTTTATATTTTCATTTTGCAAAGTTGGGAAGTAAATTATTTGCTCTCAGTTGTGTTTGTTATGGTGTGCACTGTGATCGTTGTGTGCACTAACCCATAAGTAGGATATGGTATCATTATTCAACATAAGCTATGAATTTGCATGGTTTCAGCTGTGTGCTTTTTTGATAAGAAATCAGGAGCAAGGTTCTCAAGAATTTGTAACAATGCTGAATCAGAACTGGCACAGCTGTGTATATAACAATGCAAGCTGCAATGGAATGATTGAACAGACAGGTTATACTCTGTTGCCTTTGCCAGTATAACATCTCCCTTGGTGTTCTGTAAGCAGAGCATCTATCTGAATTGCTCCATTTACAGTTCAGCTGTATTCATTCCTTTTTTTAATGTACGCTGCCAAAGTAAAACTGAGTTTCATGTCCCTGCCTTTATTCTGGAGTTAAAGCTTAATATTAAGATTTGTGGTTGATTAAAGGGTGTTCTGTTTTTGCATTGAATAATTTAAATTCCATATATAGACACACAAGGCAAACTCTGTCCTACAGATACATGAAATGCAGAATAGGAACCTAGACTTTAATGGACAATAAGAACCATGGCTATTTTTCCTCCTGTCTCAAACATTAATTGGCCCCTGGTAATTTTGTTAGATATGCCTATACCATGCATGTTTAAATTTCCTTATTGTATTAACCTCTACCACCTTGCTAGGAGGTTGTTCTATTAATCTCTAAATTCTATTAACCACCCTCTAAGTAAAACGTCTAAGATATCAGTGACTCTACTTTTAGATGTTCTAAAATTTCCCCTCTTTTGTTAGGTATATATATATTAAAGTACGCTAGAGAAGTTGCAGCTGCTCTTCATTGGTTGAGGTCAGACGAGCCTCCTGCCAGCGACCAATAGAGTTGCTTGTACAGCGTTTTAAAATCCTGGCACCGAAACTCGGCCTGGGGAGGTTCCAGGAGTTAAAGGTCCATGCAAGCGACTCTACTGGTCGTCCACAAGGAGCTTCCTGCCGGCGACCAATAGAGTTGCTCGAAGGAGTAAAAAAATGACTTCAGCTAAACTAACTAACGAAAATGGCGACGGCAGTTGGATAAAACAGAGCTTAGGAAATGATCAGCAATTGCTTTCTAAGCGTAACTGTGTTGTCCAAAACATGTAAAAAAAAAAAAAAAAAAGTTTTATATTGAGCAAGTCCCAAAACTGGTGCTGTATTTTACTAAAAATAACATGGAAAGAGTTAAAATACCAGCATTAGCAATACCCATAGGGTTTTCAAAAATATATGGTTTTATGAGATTCAATTGGGCAATGGCAAAGATGTCCAAATAGGGCATGGGGCAGTATGACATGAATTACTCATGTTCCAAATGTGTCCTTTTTGCCCCCAAACACTTATACAATTGCCCTGCTGTAATGGATAATAAATTGAATGTTGTAGGCAAAGGATGTCTGCTTATCTTTATTATTATTATTTATTATTTCTTTTTTTTATATAGCGCTATCAAATTCCATAGCGAGGTACAATGGGTAGACAGGACATAACAAGTAGTATGAGACATAACAAATTGACTAACAGAGAGAACAGGTGAGGAGGGCCCTGCTCAAACGAGCTTACACTCTAGAGGGATTTAGGGTGTATTACACAATAGGTAAAAGTGCCGCTGTTAGTATAAGTATTGCAGGAGAGTGACTAGGAAAGGTGAAAGGAATATGGGAGGGCATTAATGTGCTATGTTGTAAGCATTCATAAAGAAGTGGGTCTTGAGGGATTTTTTGAAGGAATAAAGGCACGGAGAAAGACTGATAGGTCAGGGGAGAGCATTCCAGAAGATGGGGGCAGCCCTTGAGGTAAGTGGGCATGAGAGCTAGAAATGAGAGGAGAGGATAGAAGGAGAGCATTGGATGAGCGGAGAGACCGGTTAGGAGTTCAAATGAGGAGAAAGAGAATTGTTCGGTGCTGCACTAAATCACTGTAGTCAAAACGTCCTCTGCTACCTACTTATTGATGACCTAGATGTATGTATTGAATATAAAAATGTTATTTTGGAGAATGACTCTTATTGTATAGGTTTATAAATATGATTATTGCAAATTATTTTTTTGTGATTATTATTTTTTGATTTGGTGTCTCTTTACAGTTTACAAATAATACTTTAGGATTGTATAAGGCTAACTCATTAGTTATCTCCCATCAGATGAATCAGACCACTTGGTTAGTGTTATTTTATTACTGTTGATGTTGTTTGAATATTTGGAATGCTTACCAATGTGTTTCTCTTATGTTTTGCTGCTAGGTTGGGGTTCCCGATGATGATAGTCTCCACTACTATTGGAATGTGTTATCTACTGGTCGTCCATGTAGTCTTGATGTGGAATGCTTAAATTATTGAGCCCCAGATGCTACTCTTCACTCACAACTGCATCGTTGCAAACACCACTTCTTCCTGATAAGTTGTTAGTTGACTGCCAATGACACAACTGTATAACTATGATAATTAGCGTATCCTAGATACATTTTAAAGGTGTAATGGGCATTACATCTGTATTTGTGCCACCATTGATTAAACAGAATTATAACTATTTTACTTTTTGCAATTTGCATGAAGTGTGGTGTAAAACACCAGATATTGCCAAGAGCCCCCTTGTCGCTACTATACATATTCAATAGCTGACACTGAATATACCATTCAGTTGTACATTGTTAAGCATTTATACTGTTTTTGAATGATTACATTGACAATGGACATACAGTATATTTGATGCTAGGCCTCCCCCCTCTTTGTTTCAGGTTTAAAACTGCTAGAACCTACTGTTTTTGGTGCCTTTACCATGAATATATTGACTGTGCTTTTCCAATGTAAAATGTACCTATTTTATGCTTTAATGCCATGTTGCATTTATGGTGTAATTATTAGACAAATTTCTGTTATACCCAATTACAAATGATATGCAGTTAATCTGTAAAAGCTACAGTAAAAACTTTTGATTCCAAAAAATAAATTTAAGGCTGGACCCAGCTTTAACAATCCTATCCAACTTGTTTTTTTTTTTTTGTTTTTTTTTTACCATTCCTACAATACTGTCATCTCATAGTATTAAATTGTAAAATCTTTATCTATAAGCTAAGAAAGTCTAAAATAAACCACTACCTATACAAAGACTTGTGTATACTTGAGCATCTCTGTATCTGCCTCTGTGCCAGTTGCAGTGCTAGTAAGATATGGACTCTTGATGGCACTAGAGCAAAATCCGCTGTGCAGCTAATCCACATCACCTTGTTTTCCCAACAAACTATGCCTTACAAACCTCCAGCACATTGCTATAAATATTAAAATCCTGATAGAGAACAATTGCTTAAGACAGATGAACTATCATAATCCAAACATGCGTTTCATTGCATAAAACATACACGTTTGACTTGATTCCTTTAGCCTGGTATGTCTTTCTTAGACTATCCACTAATGGGAATGCTCTTTGGGCTAATTGGACAACCCCTGCAGCTGCAGCACATTTACGCAACCTGGATTTTGGGTAATCTAGGTTGAGGATGTGGCCTACCCCGTATCTGTGTCACTGGATGCAGTGCACCATCTACTTGAGGCCAGGGATGTAGGCCTATCATGTGACCACACCACCAGGGATGAGGCACCACCAGCCTTGGTGTGACTTCTATGTGAGGCCAGGGGTCATGTGTGGGTGCACTAAATAGTAATTTCCTTTTCTCTCAAACACAAGCACTATAAAATTGTTAAAACCGCCTCAGTCACAAAGGATACTAAAGATAAAACACAAAGTTTGCCCACAAGGGGTTAAAAGGTCATAACTTGTAGCAAATTCTTATGCTGGTTTCAAGATAATTCATCCCAGACCTTTCAAGCCTTTAAGGATGCGGCTAAAACTCCTGCACCTAAGTCACCTGCAAGGAAGCGTAAAAGGCATTTTTCTTCAGCATCGTCAGATTGTTCTTCCGGAGAATGCTCCCACTCATCTTCTGAGGTTAATTCATATGATTCAGAGGACGAATTTGCCTCAAGAAATCTGCAAGTTTATTAAGGAAGTTAACTGTGCCCTTCAGTATCAACCTAGAGCAACTAAGAAAGGTTTCCCTCTTTTGCCAAAAGTGGTAGAATTGATGCAGAGGGAGTGAAATAACCCCAGCAAACAAGCTTTTATTTTAAACAATTTAAGTTTCAAGACGAAATCAAATGGAACTTCCAAAAGTCGATGTGCAGGTTGTGCAATTATCCAAGAAAACCTTGCGGCCTCAGGGACGCAATGGATAAGAGAGCCGAAACAGCCGGTAGGAGGCAGCTGCGTTTCAAAGTAAAGCTGCCTCAGCAGGAGCAGCTGTTATAAAGGCTCCGGCTCTTTGGCTACAGAGAATGGAGGAATACTTTATGGAAGATGTCGATAAAGAAACTGTCTTTTTCAAAAATCTTCTTTTAAAAAATTTAAGATTGTCTAATGAATATTTAAGCGACACCATGGAAGAGGTCGTTAAGCTTTCTGCCGGCTCCATGGGGCTGTCATCAGTGGCCAGACGAGCAATATGGTTGAGATCTTGAAATGCAGATACAGCCTATAAAGCAGCCCTATGTGACCCTCCGTTTGAACAAGGGAGGCTTTTTGGTTCACCAATGGAAGACCTGATTAAACAAATGTCAGAAACCAAGAGAGCTATTTCACAGGATATCAAACCTAGATGGCCCAGAAGATATCCTTACAATAAGCAGATATATGCCAGATCTTCGGATAAATTCCTTTCGAAGGCAAAACAAAGATGTCAGATTCCGTTCTAAGAATACCAGGCAGGATAAGTAAGGAAAATTCTGACATAGTAGGAGGTCGTCTGGAACACTTTCAGGAAGCATGGTTTCAGTCTACAGAGAACGCATGGATAGTTTCTGTAGGTTACAAGATCAGGTTTTTCGAGATTCCTCGCGACCACTTCCTGTGTTCTGCATACCTCACAAAAAGAAAGTTTTATCGACAGAAGTGTTCAAATTGTTAAAAAAGGGAGTCATCGACCAAGTTTCCATGGAACATCAATGGAAAGGAGGTTATTCTCGAGTTTTTCTTGTTCCCAAACCAAACAGCAAATTCCTTCTGGTTCTCGATTTAAAGGCCGTCAACAGTTGTATTGCTTATCAACGTTTCAGAATGGAAACCGTTCTATCCGTTACCCACATCATCCGAGAGGGAGATTTTATAGTCGCCTTCGCCATCATCCCGTCATCCCGTATCTCGACGACTGGCTTCTCAAGGCATCCTCTCCAAGTCTACTCAACTGCCACTTAAAAGCTACAATTGCGTTTTTGGAACAACATGGATGGACCGTAAACATAGAAAAATGAAATCTTACTCCAGGCAGCAGAATCAATTTGTTAGGTCTCATAGTGGACTCAGTTTCCCTTTATTTGCACCTTTCTTCTCAAAAGTTCACGCGGATCAAACGGGCAGTGAACCATCTGCAACGAAATCAAATTTGTACCATCAGAAAAGCAATGAGTCTTCTGGGTCTCTTAACCTCTAACATCCCAGCAGTAAGATGGGCCAGAATAAGGATGAGACCACTTCAATGGCAAATTCTTCCCAGCTGATCCAGGTCTCGAGAGGAATTCGATTCAGAGCTCCAGATTTCAAGAGAAGTTTTACACCATCTCAATTGGCGGAAAGTAAGGACAAACCTTTACAATGGGCTCTGTTTTTGACCAGTAGACTGGTACATTGTCACAACAGGTGCTTCAGAGACAGGTTGGGGAGCTCGCCTTTGGTTTCATAAAGTCCAAGGAAGATGGTCTCCAGAAGAAGCAAGTCAGTCATCCAATTACAACTGAATGCTGTTTTTCAAGCCCTAAAGTTGTTCAAACCTTGGATAATCAACGTAAACGTTCAGTCAGACAATGCGACTGTAGTGTCTTACCTCAACAGACACCTCTACACTCCACCATGAACCTGGATGCCAGACTTATCTTCCTTACTCTCTGTCAGGCTGTGCTCTTCAGGATTAATTTCAAAATGTCTCATGCTTTCAAAGCTCTTCATAGTGGTTCCCCTACTTACATCCCCTCGCTCATCTCTAAATAATTCCTAAACGGTCTCTTTGCTCATCCAATAATCCCAGCTTGTGTTCTCTAATTTCTAGTTCTCGCGCATGCTTACAAGATTTTTCAAGGACTGCCCAGTCCTGTTGAAATCCCTCCCCGTTTTATCTGCCTTTCCCCTCCTTTCGGTCCTTCAAAAAATCCCTCAAGACTCACTTCTTTAAGGACACCTACAAACTTACACATTAACATCCCTCCTTCCATATTCCATAGCTTATCTTTCTTAGTTCCTCTCCTGCAATACTTATAAGGTGGCTGGTCCAACCCTAACAGTGGCACTTGTACCTCTTGCGTAATACACCCTGACTCCCTCTAGATTGTAAGCTCTTTTGAGCAGGGCACTCCTCAACTATTGTTTCTGTAAATCAAATTGTTACATATTACTTATGTCCTGTTCACCCATTGTATAGCACTATTGAATATGATGGTGCATATATATATATATAATCTCACAAAAGTGAATACACCCCTCATGTTTTTGTAAATATTTTATTATATCTTTTCATGTGACAACACTGAAGAAATTACACTCTGCTACAATGTAATGTAGTGAGTGTACAGCCTGTATATCTGTAAATTTGCTGTCCCTCAAATGAACTCAACACACGGCCATTAATGTCTAAACCTTGGCAACCAAAGGGAGTCCTAATTGGAAATGTCCGAAGTTGGCCTGAAGTGCCTGAATATTTTGTGTGGCCAGCATTGTCTTAACCCTCTTGGTCATGGAGTTCACAGAGCTTCACAGGTTGCCACTGAAGTCCTCTTCAACTCCTCCATGAAGACATCATGAAGCTGTTGGATGTTAGAGACCTTGCGCTCCCCCACCTTGCGTTGGGTTTAGGTCTGGAGATATGCTTGGCCAGTCCATCACCTTTACCCTCAGCTTCTTTGGCAAGGCAGTGGTCGTCTAGGAGGTGTGTTTGGGGTCATTATCAAGTTCGGAGCCCTGCAGCCCAGTCTCCGAAGGGAGTGGATCATTCTCTGCTTCGGTATGTCACAGTACATGTTGGCATTCATGGTTCCCTCAATGAACTATAGCTCCCCAGTGCCAACAGCACTCATGCAGGCCCAGACCATGACACTCCCACCACCATGCTTTACTGTAGGCAAGACACACATGTCTATGTACTCCTCACCTGGTTGCTGCCATACATGCTTGACACCATCTGAACCAAATACATTTATGTTGGTCTCATCGGACCACAGGACATGGTTCCAGTAATCCATGTCTTTTGTCTGCTTGTCTTCAGCAAACTGTTTGTGGGCTTTCTTGTGCATCATCTTTAGAAGAGGCTTCCTTCTGGGATGACAGCCATGCAGATCAATTTGATGCAGTGTGTGGCGTATGGTCTGAGCACTGACAGGCTGACCCCCCACCCCTTCAACCTCTGCAGCAATGCTGGCGGCACTCATATGTCTATTTCCCAAACACAACCTCTGGATATGACGCTGAATACGTGCACTCAACTTCTTTGGTCGACCATGATGAGGCCTGTTCTGAGTGGAACCTTTCCTGTGAAACCGGTGCATGGTCTTGCCCACCATGCTGCAGCTTAGTTTCAGTGTCTTTGCAATCTTCTTATAGCCAAGGCCATCTTTATTAAGAGCAACAATTCTTTTTTTCAGATCCTCAGAGAGTTCCATGTTGAACTTCCAGTGACGAATGAGTGTGAGAGCGAAAACACCAAATGTTATGTTTCACCTATCATTGCTTATAGTAAACTGTGCCTTTAAGTTGAATCAGGTGAATAACAACTTGTTCCTATTTAAACTCTATCTGCCCAAGCCTCCCTGCACTTTCAATGTGTTAAGTAAACCTGCAGTTAGCTATTTTGTCTCCTCGAGGTGCGATTTCAAGGCCTTTCCAAGCTGCTTCCACTGTAAAGGAGATCAGCCTCTCTCCTCCGTCCTAAACCGGCTGCCTATCTGAGACTGACTCTCCGCTTCCTCTCATTTCTGCGTATTGAGTCTGAGCAAGTTCCAACAAACCACCATTTTCGTCCTCCTGTGACCTACTTACCTTCACTTGATCCACGGCTTCTCTGTCTCCCTTTGTATGATTTCTGCTACTGCTGCAAATACCAGGAACTATGTTGCATACAGTTAAACAGACTGTTTTGTGATTCTCAGTTGTCTGACTGCTTCAAATCCAGGATAGGATACTTTATTTTTGTTATATTTACATTGTTGAAAGAATCAAGTTACAAGGTATGATTTCTGCTTATGCTGCTTATACTAGGAGATAATCGTAGCTTTGTATTTGGACATTCATAAGTCAATCTAAAACTGACTTTGATATTGTTTGATTGTCTACAGTTAAGGTAACATACAAGAAACCATAACACCAAATTTAATACACCTGCTTCCCATTCACACATGAGACCTTGTAACACTAGCGAGTCACATGACACCGAGGAGAAATGGCTAATTGGACATTTCCACTAAGGGGTGTACTCACTTTTATTGCCAAGGAGATTAATGGGTGTGTGTTGAGTTCATTTGAGGGGACAGCAAATGTACACTGTTATACAGGCTGTACACTCACTACTTTACATTGTAGCATTTCTTCAATGTTGTCACATGAAAAGATATAATAAAATATTTACAAAAATGTGAGGGGTGTACTCACTTTTGTGAGATACTGTGTATGTATGTGTGTGTTAGCTATGCTAACACAATTAAAAAGCAATCCTTTCCAACAACAACTTTCCAAAACAAGGACATATTTGATCAGTACTCATCTGGCAAGACATGACATCCAGGTCTTCGTGATGCTCCTTCCCGTTTTCGAAATGTTGTCATGACATCCATAAGAGAGAGGATACAAATACATATTAAAAATCCTTCCCACAATTCATTTCACTTAGCATTAAAAGAGGAAGGATTGTAAGTAAACACAGAATTGTTTATATCAATAATTAAAATTTACATAATAGAAATGTACATATACCTTTTTATGATGTTTGTATTCTATAGTTATCTGAAACTATAGAAAGTTATTATAAAAAATTTAAAAAGATCAAAATCTATATTTTCAACTTAAAAACCCATACCATTCTGTGACTTCCTATCCGTTTAGTGTTGTCTCCTCCCCTCCAATGTTTATTAATGCTACAGGTGACACTTAATTTTAAAGCTGCAGGAATTTTTTGATCTGCTATCTATTGGTGTTCCTCATGGCTCAGTTCTTGGGCCTCTACTATTCTCCATCTACACTTCTTCCCTTGGACAACTCATATCTTATTTTGGCTTCTGGTACCACCTATGCAGATGACACAATTATCTATATTTCTGCTACTGACCTTTGCCCCTCTCTTCTAACTTACCTCACTCACTGTCTATCAGAAATGTCATCATAGATGGTGTCTCGTTACCTAATGCTTAACATCTCTAAAACCGAAATGGTAATCCCGCCATCTCTGCTCTCTCCTTCATCCCTCACATCCAATCCCTCAGCAAATCCGGCCGACTTCACTTGAAAAACATCTCCCGAATCCACCCCATTTCTCACACAAGAAACAACCAAATTACTAATCCACTCCCTTGTGATATCCTGCCTGGATTATTGCAACTCCCTACTAACAGGTCTCTCCCGCCTTTCACCACTTCAATCCATCCTCAACACTGCAGCTAGATTAATTTTCCCTGCCGCCGTTCCTCTTCTGCTGCTCCACTATGCCAATCACTTCATTGGCTCCCTATACCCTTCAGAATAAAATTTTAAACTTCTGACCCTGACCTATAGAACCCTCAACAGCTCTGCACCCCCTTATATATCTACCCTCCTATCCAAATACAGCCCTAACTGCCCTATTCGCTCCTCTCAAGACCTGCGGCTATCTTCTACTATTATTACCTCTTCCCACTCCAGTATTCAGGATTTTACCCACGCTGCTCCCCTCTTGTGGAATCCCCTTCTCCATTCCCTCAGACTTTCTGCCTCGTACACAACTTTCAACACCTGTCTGAAAACCCCCCTCTTCCGCGAAGCGTACAGCATTGCTTCATTATAATCAAGCCATCTGAATAATCAACAGCTTCAACATATCATTGGAACCAGATCAACTCATCCCTCCCATGCAGCCCTGTCTTATTGTCTCACTTCCCCCTCAGCCACCGACTAGACTGTAAACTCACAAGAGCAGAGCCCTCTTCTCCTTTGTACCAGTTTGTGTGATTCTGAATTGTTTTACTGATTGTAACAGTGCTGTGGAATCTGCCGGCACTTTATAAATAAATGTAATGTAAAGTACTTTCATACATAGTGTGTAATAATTTTTTTAGCGATGTTCTAATATTTAAAAAAAAAATATATATATATTTATGATAGTCCTATCTGCATATTGTCTATAGGGGCATTTTGAGGAAACAGTATAGGGGAAGTTTAATGGAATATGATTTTTTAGCGATGTTAGTAGTGAGTATTATACCCAGGGGCGGATCCTGTATGTGGCACGCCCCCCCCCCCACACACTTTAAAACTACATAGCTTCTATTGTTATATACTGGCGCAGACACTGAAGGTGGTACAGCATAACACCTCTCACTATATACTGAGGCAGACAATGACGGTGGTACAGCATAACACCTATCACTATAACTGAGGCAGACTATTGACGGTAGACAACATAACAACCTATTCACTATTTACTGGGCCCAGACAATGACGGGTGTGCAGCATAACACCTATCACTATATACAGAGGCAGACATTGACGGTGGTACAGCATAATCCCTATCACCAAACATTGATGTGGCGTAGGCCTACCACTTCATTGTCTGGCTTAGTAGTAGGGATGATATAAAAAGAAAAAGAGAACACCTCCACAAATGGGTGAGTGGTAAAGAAAAATATATATAAATACCCTACAGGTCTTGCTGCTCC
>VKOC01021370.1:0-11851 GCA_009364415.1 Spea multiplicata | reverse complement strand
CCGGTCGCAGTCGCGACCCCTGCGACCCCGGTAGTTCCGCCACTGTTGATGGGGTAAATTGCATTGGTCGGCCTCAAAGATACCCGAAATAGCACATGGGGCAGAATTAATAAATTTGGAAAAATAGCTTTGAAATAGCAAAACGCTACTTGTACTTATTGCCCAATAAGAAAAAAGCAAAAAAAACAAAACATAAAAAATATTGGGTATTTCTAAAATCAGGCCAAATAGTAGAACCTATGTAGCATTTTTTTAGCATTAGTTTTTTAGATGAGTAAAAGATTTTTCAAATAAAAATTAGAAAAGGGTTTTTTTAAAAAAAAATCTGAAGAAAGCCCTTCTTATCCTGAAAAAAATATATATAACTTGTGTGTGTCATTAATGAGAGGGGAGAAAACACGAGCATTGTAAAAGTGTTAAAACAGATTTGGTCACAAAGGGTACAAAAAATAAAAAAACTGGGGATAAAGACACGATAAAGAAAATGTAAACATGCTTTGGCCCAGAATTTACTCTGAAGCAATAGACATTGCTTGTGTGACGGAACCTTCCATCACTGGGACCACTGGAGAGGCCTGAGAGCCATCATGCTCCCTATTGATTATGGGCCCTGGCTTTGTAAAGACTTCTGTATCTACCCCCAGAAGTATATAATCTCATTACTTTGCTGAGAGGATTATCTCCGGCAAACAGCCAGGATATGTAAACAGGGAGTGACCGCTATTGTGTTAGTTAATATCAGACCCACCCCAGTCCAGGAGAGAAGGAACCCGCCTCACTCCCCAGCGGCAGATCCAAAATCAGGGAGCTGAGGACATTTGTCCCCCCCCCCCCCCAGCAGCTGACAGAGGGCCCGCAAGATGGCAGAGCCAGCCCATCTCCACACCCACAATGGGAGCACCAGGAGGGGATGCAGGTGGCATCACTCGCCAGTGGCTGAGTGAGTACCTGGGAGATGGCTCAGCCGGCCCATCTCCCCAGCAGCAGCAGGAGCACCAGTTTTGGGAGGGCATTGATGGGCCAAATGAACTGACTGACTACGGCGTCAACACGTTTGGGGTTCATACTGGGTCAGTCCCATTCAGAAGGGGGAGAAATGTCATATAACCCTCCATTACTGGGGCCACTGGAGAGGTCTGAGAGCCTATTGACTATGGCTTTGTAAAGACCTTTGTGTCTACCCCCAGAAGTATATCATCTCATCACTTGCTGAGAGGATTATCTCCGGCAGACAGCCGTGACCACCATTGTTTTAGTTTAATGTCAGACCCCCCACCCCATGGTGCACTACTATGTTGTAGAGGACTGCATTGGGATGAGCAGACGGGAGTGGTCAGAAATTCAGTGGGAGCGGGATTAAAAAAACAGTCCCTCGCAGGTGCACTAATATGTTGTACACGTCAGCCCCCCCCCCCCCAGTTCCACCACTACAGACATTTAAACCGGCCAAGCCAACCTGGGAACTGATTTCGGCCAGTAATAGATAGTGGAGGTTGGGACCCCATTGAATTGTTAATCCCTGTTGTCTCTGGTAGGCAGATTAAGGGGGCGGTTTGTATCCCAATATCTTGATTTCCGTTAGTGTGTGCTAAGGGAGCATAAGTCAGCGGAGGTAGTCGGATGGACTATCCAGCTCCGTGACAGCTTGTCATTAGGCAAAGCTCATTTTAGAATAAACTAATTTATTGTATTTAAGTAGAAATTACAATTGTACCACACCAAGTCAGAGTGGGATATGAAGTTATCAGTCGTAGTTAGTAAAAACTGATAATTGGTTCAAACCATTTCAGTTGTCAAATATTTGTAAGAAAAATTATTATAGCCATCGTAGTCCAAAATATGTCTTTTGTTGATGGTTATATATTCTATTGCCCCACCTAAAAGTAAAACTGAGGTCTTGAAAGCTTATATAAGCAAGGGAGGGATGGCAGGGGGGCAAATTTCATCTGGACGTTAATTTAAACATTATGGGACACTTCTAGAAGCTATTTGTGTGTTCTATAAAATGTATATTTCTTAGTACCTGTTCATAGTATCAGCTCAATATATACAGTATCTCACAAAAGTGAGTACACCCCTCATATTTTTGTAAATATTTTATTATATATTTTCATGTAACAGCACTGCAGAAATGATGCTACAATGTAAAGTAGTGAGTGTAAAGCCTGTATAAGAGTGTAAATTTGCTGCCCCCTCAAAATAATTCAACACACAGCAATTCATGTTTTACACCTTGGCAACAAAAGTGAGTACACCCTTTAGTTGAAATGTACAAATTGGGCCCAATTAGCCATTTCCCTTCCCGGTGTCATGTGACTCATTAGTGTTACAAGGTCTCAGGTGTGAATGGGGAGCAGGTGTGTTACATTTGGTGTTAACACTCTCACACTCTCCCATACTGGTCACTGGAAGTTCAACATGGCACCTCATGACAAAGAACTCTCTGAGGATCTGAAAAAAGAATTGTTGCTCTACAAGAAGATGGCCTAGGCTATAAGAAGAGTGCCAAGACCCTAAACTAAGCTGCAGCATGGTGGGCATACAGCGGTTTCACAGGAAAGGTTCCTCTAAGAACAGGCCTCGCCATGGTCAACCAAAGAAGTTTAGTGCACGTGCTTAGCGTCATATCCAGAGGTTGTCTTTGGGAAATACGCCATACGCCACACACTGCATCAAATTGGTCTGCATGGCTGTCATCCCAGAAGGAAGCCTTTTCTAAAGATGATGCACAAGAAAGCCGCAAGCAGTTTGCTGAAGACAAGCAGACTAAGGACATGGATTACTGGAACCATGTCCTGTGGTCTGATGAGACCAAGATAAACTTATTTGGTTCAGATGGTGTCAAGTATGTGTGGCGGCAACCAGGTGAGGAGTACCCTACAGTCCCTACAGTCAAGCATGGCAGTGGGAGTGTAATGGTCTGAGCCTGCATGAGGGCTGCTGGGCACTGGGGAACTACAGTTCATTGAGGGAACCATGAATGCCAACATGTACCGTGACATACTGAAGCAGAGCATGATCCCCTCCCTTTGGAGACTGGGCCTCAGGGCAGTATTCCAACATGATAACGAACCCAAACACACCACTAAGACTATCACTGCCTTGCTAAAGAAGCTGAGGGTAAAGCATGTCTCCAGACCTAAACCCTATTGAGCATCTGTGGGGCATCCTCAAATGGAAGGTGGGGTAGCGAAAGGTCGCTAACATCCACCAGCTCCGTGATGTAGTCATGGAGAAGTGGAAGAGGACTCCAGTGGCAACCTGTGAAACTCTGGTGAACTCCATGCCCAAGAGGGTTAAGGCAGTGCTGGAAAATAATGGTGGGCACACAAAATATTGGGTGCAATCTGGACATTTCCACTTAGGGGTGTACTCACTTTTGTTGCCAAGTTTTAGACATTAATGGCTGTGTGTTGAGTTTTTTTGAGGGGACAGCAAATTTACACTGTTATACAGGCTGCACACTCACTACTTTACATTGTAGCAGAGTGTCATTTCTTCAGTGTTGTCACATGAAAAGATATAATAAAATATGGGTGTACTCACTTTTGTGAGATACTGTATATATTAGTAATGTATTGCTTTATATTGCTGTTAGATCACAGGTGAAAAAAAACAGCCCTAACGGGAATAGAGAAAAAAAGTTAAGCCCGAGTATAATGAGCTTCTGATACCTCTGTCCTGACTGTTTAACTTGAAAAATGAATAACATGTTTATACAAGATAGAGTGCTGAATATTTTCATCTTTTCTGCACATTTCTTTATAATTTATAGGCATGTGTAATGAGGCATATGACATAGCTGAATGATGTTGTAGTTCTAAAATCCTAGCACATTAAAGTCAAGTAAAGCAGAGACAGCTCCAATTTCTGTATCATACTTTTGCATGAGTGAAACATTACATCTTAAGAGGAGCAGCAGTACCAAAACATTAACGTCTTTGTTGAAATCACAAGATTAAGTAACGAGCCACTTTTCCATTCAAGGGGTTTAAAATAACATCGCCGTTCCAAGATCCATCGTGACAATTGTCACTGAAGTCTCTGTATTCAGTCATAAGCAGCATGGAAAATGAATACGTACAATGCTAAATTTATGGTAAGAAAATCATTTTTAAGGCTTAGCTATAGAGTAAGCTCAGATCTGGTGGAATTTCAAAAACTTGAATGTCTGACTTTTACCTAAATTTACCACCTGATGGGACTAGAACTATAGAAATGGGGTACTTGTGAAACTACCCATGGTTCAGTGAATTTCAGGATTTGAACCCATCTTTCCTGAATGTCTCATGTTTTATAAGACCTAGGCACTGTATTAATAAAACAGGTTCACACATTTGACTCTGATTGATTATAATGACACCAGAACTGGTGGTACAAGGACTCTCCTTTACTAAAGCAACAATGTATTTGGAAATAATGAAAGGTTACACAAATGCTTCAAGGGCTTCCAAAGAGTCTCTGGTCTTCAGTCGAAAAGGTTGTTGTTTAGTTTTATTGTACACTCATAGTTTACCCTCCATCTCATTTTTATTCTAGGTTTCATGAAACCCTAAATGAATTGATCAACATTCGTGGTAATAATTTTGTTTATCTCCCCCTTTTATGTTTCTTAGATGCATCAGTTGGTTTGATGTGAGAGGAAGCTCCGATATAATTACAATTCTATTTTAATTTATTCTGAAAGTTTAAAGCGGCCAATTATAAGATAATACTTTTAAGGCACAAGCATATAAATACAGTATAGTTTTAATTGTAGCTCGCTGACAACTAAATGCAAGAAAAGGGACTTGGAAGTTATTTTGGATTATTTAAAGTCAGTGTAGTGAAGCATCAGGGAAGCCAGAAGGATTCAAAGTTGGACCGATGCCACTTTATAGATCATTCATGAGACCTCATTTAGAAGAGGGACCACAGAAACTGTGGTTTCAAAAGGACATAAATAACTTAGAGATAATTCAAAGAAATGCCACAAAAATAGTACATGGCCTTACTAACAAAACTGAGAAAAAATAACCATATATATGTCTAATCATATAAGTGGTTGGACATAAAGCCCAGTAACTCCTGTTCTATTCTTATTAGACAAGATTTAGACAAGAGAGGAAGATGATGTTTTGCCCTCAACATACTGGGCCTAAGAGCTATTTATCACCTAAGGCACTTGATGCTTACATTCTAGCATTGTCAGAGTTAATTTTTTTAATCTCTATTTCCACGCTTTAATGCTGTATTACATTGGCAAACATTTTATTTCATGCAAATGTTTTGTTCGGTTTTGTTGTGGTGCCATAGCAACATCCCCTCTCTCGAATATGTGCCTGCCATGCATTTGATATTTCATTTATTTGTTTATTTTTTTCATCTTTGAAAAAAAAGAAACTTATGATCTCAACTCTTGGCACGCCAAAAATAATGAACTACCTGAACTAACGAACGAGTGACTTAAGGAATGCAGGGCAGCTGTGTACGGGTAGCTAGAGGAAATATAAAATTAATTAGCAACATAATTTTGGTCCTTGCTTACCTTGTAAATGTTCTTGAATGTTTGCACTGGTAGGATACCCTTGGCTGACGTTTTGCTCTCTAATTTCAAAGGACTTGTAGAGCTATGTTTTTTCTAATGTAACTAAACCACTTAAAGATGTTGAGGGCTAATTCATATGGGGGTAAATAAAGTTGAAGCGATTAATGGTTTTCAACATGTTTCTGTATCAAAATGGAGAACTGGCGTGCATCGTGCTTGCTTGAGTTTAATGTTCAAGTCAAAACTTGTTACTTATGAGTTATGTCACTAGCATACCACCCAAGTGTCCTGGTTTGGGTGCTGTTCTGCTGCCCTTTATAGCTGCCCATTTCTCACTCTGTGGGCAGTAGGGATCATGGGCCAGTTGGGGAGATCCACAGTAAAATCAATGCAGTCCAGACTTCTATTACAGCTGTCGCATGGCCACCTCTCAATGTTCTGAAGCTTAGCACCACAAGCTGGATCTTTGGTAATATCAGTGCGTGGCCATGCCTCGGATCATGCCCATTCCAGTCTCACTCGCTCTCTGCCACTAGTTACACACCGAAACACTGGCATCTCAATTTAAAGATATATTGCGGTGTGCGTTAGGGGCTGGATAGACACAGTAGGGGTTAAGATTGAAATGTAAACTGAAAATGTAATCACTCAAATTTTACTTAATAAGTATTGTTGCTGATCAAACATCAGAAAATTTCTGGAGCAGCGATTACGACTCTAATTTATAGCAAAAAATATTAGTGATTATGGAGATCATCGGTTAAGGGAAAGGTAATTCCAAGTTAAATATATACTAGCTGGGAAGAGAAATGAAAAGTGGACCTTACAAGCAAGTTAAATATCTTATATGAATGTAAAAAAACCTGTAACGAGGCAAGTATTCAGTCCCAGTGCAGCCAGACACTTCCATTCTGTGAATCTTTGTCGTACTGTGCCTGTAGTCTGGTCTATGTCTTGCATCGCAGATCAATTACGTCACCTTGAGTCATGCAGTACTCCAGTGGCCTGACTTTTTTGGGAAGATGATGACAACCAACCTCTGCCTCACCCTTTATTTTGTGTATTGTGCTACGTCTCAATAAATAAATGAAAAAATAAAAACAGTCTAATAACAAATGAGTTATATATAAAAAATACATATAATGCTGTGAAGGGGTGGGGCTAGTCATGAACAGGGGCTGGAATAGCCCCTCAAATGCCTTAAATGAAGAGGGAGTGGGAGGGGGAAGGGAGCAGTGAATGGCCATGGTCAAAAAGAGGAATGGGACCCTTTTATAGTAATCACTGGGTATCCACTGCACCTTTGCATCAAAGCCTGTATGAGATATGTAGACTTTTCAATTAGAGCCTTACTGCATGTAGCCAACAACTCCTACAGGGAAGTAACTAGAAACCACGGGGCCCTGGTGCCACAGACTCCCCAACAGCTGGTCTGTGCTATCATTGCCCCCACACAACTGATCTGTGCCTTCTTTGCCCCTTGCCGCCCCTTCAAACATACAACATATGTAGAACATATTTACTAACACACACACCATCTCATCCTACTCACACAATTATACATGCATGCTCACACACACACACACACACACATGCACAATTACACATCCATGCTCATACAAACACACAATTACACATCCATGCTCATACACACAATTACACACCCATACTCACACACACAAGTACACATCCATGCTCACACACACAAGTGCACATCCATGCTAACACACAAAAGTACACATGCATGCTCACACACAGAGACGTACACATCCATGCTCAAACATACACACACACACAAGCACACATGCATGCTTAAACACACACACATCCATACATATACATAGAAACATAGATAGAAACACATATACATATATCCCACCTCCCACCCGCTTACCTCTCACGGCTCCTGCAGCTTTCTCTCTGGCTGCACACTGTGACATGACATCACATTACCCCGATACATTCCTGTCTCTCTGTGCTGGTTCAAAATAGGGCCCTTCCTACCTGGATCGGTGGGGTGAAGGTCAGAAGGGCCATTTTTAAACTATTTTGAACCAGTGCGAGAAGACAAGAAGAAGGGGTTGCACCAGGCCCCCTAGAGGTACTGGCCTGGTCGCAGCTGCAACCCCTGTAGTTATGCCAGTCACTCTATGCTTGTGGTGGTAACAAATGACACAAGTCCTCTACTGTAAAGCAAACATACTAAAGTACAATGATGGCAATATTGACATGTCTTAGAATAAAATACACATTAAAACACAATGTATGTATGGGGCTTATGTATTGAAAGGTATGGACTGGCAATGAATGCATGGGTGAAATTTAGTCTGGCTCTGAATAATTTGAGGAATCCCCTTTCTTGTTGTCTTTGTGGGCTTTTTTGTTGTCTTTTTAAATTGCATGGTTATTATGACTGTAGGCTTCATCCATGGGCTGAAAATTACTAGCCTGCTACTGGTAGCCTGCCATCTAGTTTCCATTATGCAGTGCTACAAGCATTTATGTTTCTTTATGTATAAGGCACAGAAGATATAGCTATATAAAACTATATAAAACAATAAATAATAATAATAATAATAGCTGGCGTTGAGGACAGTCACGTCAAACACCAAAAAATAGTTACCTGCGCACTATCCCAGTCAGGTCAAAGGAAGACATTTTCATCCATCTAAACTCTTAAGAGTTTATTTTACTTTACTATAGCCTGTAATAATTGATCAATCTGCCTGTTGCAGGAACGTACAAAGAACAAAATGTGGACAAAATAGAAGATCTACTGGCAAAAATAGTCAACAGACAGCAGAGCATTTGGGCACTTAATGCTTCTATGGCCATTAAATTATATTAAAATAAAAAAAGGAGACAGATAAAAGGCCACAGTTTATTGAAGCCAAACTGTAATAAACGTATGAATCAACTGATAAAACATTAGGTTAAACTTGCTAACTGATGCGATCTTGATGATTGGTTGAGGTCCCTGAGGCTACTGACATAAGCATAGCTACCAGCGTAACTTCCCCTGCACGGGGAATGCTAGTGTCCCCCCCAAACTAGCTGAATCTAGACAGATTTAGCTGCACCGTCCCAATGCCAGCCCTCAGAGACCCAATGATTTCCCATGCGTTGAAAGAGTATAATTCTAAACTCCTATGCTGATAAACAATACCAGCCCCTTTAATACTGTTTGCTCGCCTATTCTAAGCTCCAAAGCCCAGACTACCTAACTGCCTACTGCACTGTCTATCCTACTGTGCATCAATACACTGCCTGCCTAGTAGGCTGAACTTTAATGACTATTGCCCTAAAACTATGAAAGGCTTCTTATATTTCATGACCATTCCATGCACTGTCATGCAACCCTTGCATCGATTTTTAATTCTATATGGAGCATCAGATGACGTAAGATACTGAATATGTATGTGTAAACACTTTAGTATCTCTGCACTGAAAATGAGTTTATATGGGCACGGTTAGTGAAACACGTTCTTTGAACAAATGCTTTATTCAGGTACAGCGCACACCCACAGGTTACAAGGTTGAGGAATTAAAGAGTTTTGTTTGGGAATTTACTTTCCTTTGAACTTCAGAGCCAGCTTACAATAATACGTGATGTGTTCCACTACCTTGCTTTGTTTTTCAGATATCTTCTTTAATACCAGTCATTCAAAGTTAGAATAAGCGTTTCTACACAGAGGAAAGGTCTTGAACCTTATGTCAGCAAGCTTTTAGTGAGACAATAGATGACTGAAAATCTTGTAAGTTGTAGTTAAACTGCAGCAGGAGAGAAACGACAAGTTATTTTGTCCACTGGTTCATAGACAAGCTTCTTGTTAGTAATAAACATTAACAATCAGATATTATAGACTGTGAATAATTGGTTAATTTGTAATGAAAGGTGAGTCAAGTACCCTGTGAAAAGGAATCCTCCAATGAACACCCATTTGTAGCTAAGTGCTTTAAGTGACCATAAGACAACTTGACAATATACACTGCTGATCTCTAGCACCTATAAGGGAGCCAGGAGGAGGACTGGCAACTTTTTGGCCCAGGGGACAGGCCCCTTTCAATTTAATGAGATTTAAAAACACACACCTTTACCATGTCTGAGTTTCTTAAGGTTCAATTGTGGTGAAAGTTGCTGCTCTACTGTTGTGGCGAGGTCTAACTCTATGTTACATGAATCTTCTGAGCGGCCACCTTCCACAGTAGGCCATCTCATGCTGGCTGGACATTCATTCGCAAATGTGGACTGGCCCTCCTTCAAGAATGTAGAGTGTCCCTCCTTGTAAGATTGAGCAGGCAATTTCAACTTCTTTTTTAGTAGTCCCATAATTTTTGAAAGTTATAAAGTTGTCCTTGTACTCAAAGCTCAGAAGCCCCTTGTGCTAACAAATAAGAAAAAGATGTGAAGTTACATAAGCTTTTGGAACCTCAGGTGTCTTCTTTTTCTTTCCAAAAACAAATAACCATTGTTTACTCTTACATGATAATACATTTTTTATTGAAATCTTGTCTGCAGCCATCAAATCACTGCACCTTTAACATAATTTCCAATTTCATATTAACAAATGAATATAAAAGGTATTTTATATTATAATTTTGGGTATTCTGAAGCCGTTCCACACTGTAAAATAATTTTCATTTTTTCTTTTGATTCAATGGTCAAAAATCACTTTATGGTGGGCATAAAATGGGGCAAATTATTTTGTTGTAACTTGATTTTAACTTTTCCCCAATGGCTGAATTGGTGTTTTTCCATTAATGATTTCCAGCAAATATTTTTGACAAAGTCATAACACAATAAGTGGTTGTACAAAAACACATTAGCTTTGTTGTCTGTGACCCATTAATATCACACGTGTACATTCTATATCCATATTCTAGGCTTTATTTGGTATTAACATTCCATTGTGATCTCTATATTTGGATCTTCTACGGACATTTAGACTCCCCATCATCTACAAACTGTCTAACCACACAACAACCATCCAACTGCTTCACAATATCCATATATTTTTATTTGTCCAGAAATAGGTGAACTAAACCTGTTCTCAGACAGTGGAACCAAATATTGATTGCTAATCTATTGCATCTAACTATTTCATGGTCTACCTGGAGAATTCTTATAGATCCTCAAACATCTTTCTTGTCCTAAATACAGCTGTGTATTTATGTTGGTTGTGGCTCTACACCTCATGAAGAGCAGCAACCCATTCAACTCTGCCATCTTTGTTATTTCCTGGTGCCCCACCTTACAAGTAGCACATTTCTTAGTAGGAGCTGTCCTACATAGTGCAAATTAACTGGTTGCTGCACCATGGAGCCTATTGTCTAATAAAGTAATTTGAAATACAAATATATATATATAATAAAATACTATATATATATATATATATATATACATATATAAAGAAAGGGTTACTACTTAAAGGACTGCTATTTATAAAAACAGAGACCAATTTACCTATTAAGGCCTGCCTGACTATTTTCATTTTGCAAAGCTCCTGATTCCGAAATCCAAAAGGATTCACGGAATAATAAAGCCCTCACCCTATCCCTGCCTCAGGGAACAGGGACCTTCTCTCCACCATCAAATCTCAAGGATGCCGGAGATCCATGGCCTGCCAGATGGTAGTGGACAGCCATAGCATCGTGTTTCCCAATAAATTTAATGGCAATACAAGTAGCCGATTAATGCTCAGATATACGTTCCTTTAAAAGGTCTTTGGGTAGATCCTACATAAAGTTTGGAACATGGACAAAAAAAAGAATATATACAACAAAAGCAATAACACAGTTAATGAAGGGGTTAATATAAACCTTTTTACCTGTGTAGGGATGATTAAACCATTTGGCATTATTTGTGTTGTTACATTGGACACAACTGCCACAGTTGTAATTACGGTACCTTTAATGGGTTGATTTAGCCACATACCCTCTTGGTAAACAAGTTTTAATCACTGTTGGACTCTTGCGCTGTTGGACTCTTGTTTAAGAATATGCCAATGGCGAAAAATAATATTGATAAGTTGGCCTGCAAATAGGGTGTTTAGGTACTTTTTTTTTACTACTCTTAGTGTCTCTGGACTTTATTAAGAATATCTTCAGGATAAGCTCTACTTTTAAATCTAGATAGTAGGGATCGAGTTTCTTTTTCTTTAATAGAGGGGTCTGTACATAGATTTCTCACCCTCTGAATTAGGCTCTTAGGAATATTAGCCCAGGGAAAAGGAGGGTGGCATAGATCACCGACTCCTCATAAATACCAATATATAAATTGGAAACATTAGGGGCCATAACAACCCCCATAGCGATGCCGCTGGT
>VKOC01021369.1:0-20773 GCA_009364415.1 Spea multiplicata | reverse complement strand
CAGAGTGGCATATAGGGGTATAAGGCATTCCAGAAATGCCCTATGCCCCCATTTAACACACACACTTACCGGTACCGGTGCTTCCTGCTGTATTGCCGGGGCAGCGGTTGACGTCTCCTTCCGCTGCAGCCGGAAGGAGGTGGAGTTCGCAGCGGGGGTTTGTCTGCGTCCGTCGCGCAGACCTTTCCCGGCTGTCAGAGACCAGAGTTCCCTTCACCTGTGGGGGGGGAGACAGGAGGATCCAGGTCCCCTGCAGCGGTGCGGGGGATCTGGATCTTAGTCTCATAATCAGACCTCTATTTGAGATCTGATTAGAAGACGACCCCGATTACAAGACGAGGGGTATTTTTTAAACCTCATTTTATAATCCAGCAAAAACAGTATATTTTATTCCTTGAAAGCGCAAGCTGCCTAAGCGGCGTGCTAATTGTCCATTGCTGGACATTAGTTATATAACAGGGGTCACTAAAAGGTCAGGAAAGTTAAGGCATAAAGTTTTGGCGGGCTAGGTTAGCTAAATCTAATTCTAGGTTGCTGGGCAGGCAGTTTATTTAGCGCAGCACGAGGTTTGAGTGGGCATTCTGTGTGGCGGGAAAAATAAGCGCAGCTGATTGGTGCAGTCAGCTGTGCTCACAGCGTGAGGCAACTCTAAAATAAATAAATAAGCTGCGCGCAGGGAGATTAAATGTAATGTAATGTAATGTATGTAATATGTTATATTGTCGTAGTTTTATAAGGGGTAAAGGTCACCTCTGTGTTGAGGGGGACAGAGGCTTGGTGTTACACAATCTGGCTGAGGGGCGGATTGTATTTGGTGTGTTATATATAAGAAGTTATTTGGTTATTACTTTAAATGGTTTGTGTTGTTAATGCCTCTTATACCCTTTTAAATAAAGCTATGGCCAATTTTATCCAATTTACAATTTTGTGTCTGTGGTTATTTTATTGATTTGTTAGGGGTTAATATGTACATGCAATGGACATTTCCTTTTCCAGTCTATAATAGTTAGATCATCGTTACTTTGTTCTAATATTCTGACTCCGACCAATGTTTTTATTCCATAAACCCAGTCTTTTAAGTTTAACCATATGGAGATTAGCTGATTCAGAATCAAATTGTCGCTTTCTATGGGTATTTTTTATTTTTCTGTATTCCCCAAATAATATAATTTAGATCGCCTCGAACGCAAGATTCTTCCTCTATTTTGTACCAAACGTCTTGTTTGGCATCTTCATATTTTTAGGATGCAGGCTTCGTTGTGTTGTTTGAGGATTGGAGCTCCCGTCCCGGCCTGTGAAGTCTTTCTTGCTATGATATTCACGCTTATCCCGGGGATTTTCCCTTTCCAAATAAAATTATTAAAACTAGATTGGATCGTATCTAGGCAGCACGGTGCTAACGGGATTAATCTGAATAAAGTCCATTTAGGTAATAGATATGATTTTAGAGCATTTATTCTTCCCCACCAGGAGAGACCTGATTGTCTCCACTCTTTTAGAGTTTTATTAGTATAACTTAACAGCTTTATCACATTTACTTCCATAATTTTATTCATCTTTTTTAGGAATCTTAATAATAAGTATGATATTTATTTTTCTGAGTCATTAAATTGGCATTCTTTTTTAATTATCTTTTGTTAGTTTATCTATATTTCTATATTGTTGTTACTCACCTGACGACGGCTTCCACGCCGCCGCAGCAACCGCCATGCAGGAGAGGGAGACCCCCTTTACCGCACGGCCACCTCCGCAGCAGCCGCCGCCACGAAGGAGAGGGAGACCCCACACCGCCTGGCCACCTCCGCAGCAGCCGCCGCCACGAAGGAGAGGGAGACCCCCCTCCACCGCACGGCCACCTCTGCAGCAGCCGCCACGAGGGTAGTGTTCGTATTACATACAGCATACAGTGATGTCATCAACCATTTAATTGGTATTTGTAATGTTGGTAATATTAACCCCTTCTTATTCATTGCTATGGATGGAGAACAGAGATCTCTAAAAAGGTTTATAAAGATATATATATATATATTATCAAAAATGTATAATCCTAAATATTAAAAAGTTTATTAATTTATTTAAAATTGTATAATGTTAACTTCATCCATTTACAAATATATAAAAATATATATTTCGTAAGACTATAATAATAAAGAATAAATAAATAGATATTCATATATAAAAATTGGGACAATAGAATAGATAATAAAAATAGTAAAAATAATGCCAATCTATTTTTTCTATTGTAGCAATAAATATACAATATAAATTATAAATTATGTTTTTTTTTAAAAAAGAGTCACACCTATAAGAAAGAACAAATAAAATATAAATTATTTTGAGAGGTGTAGATATAGCTATTAAAATATAATATTTATAAAAAGTTAAATAGATCAAATTCAATATTGGAACCTTTTGGGGTTAAAGTTTGTAGGTTATAAGCCCATTTCATTTCTTTTTGGCCTATAGTCCTTTCAGCCCTCCAATATTTAGTGATTTTTTCAATACCTACAAAGTGTAAACCTGTGGGATCTTTATTATGTACGTCTGTAAAGTGGGCTGATATCCTACGCAGCATATATCCTCTTCTGATATCACCAATATGTTCATTTATTCGAGTTAGGATTTTTCTCGTGGTACTCCCTTAAACTTCTTAATAAACTTAATAAATATATAACTTCTTTTATATCATATATAGGTGACTGCGCCCCTCACACCAAGAGAGATAATAATGCAAATAATACCAATTCAATGTAGCGTCAAGGAAATCCGAGCAGTATGTAAAATTCATAGAACAGAAAGAAAAGAAAAAAACATCATAGTGCAGTTCATCGAAATAATTGTAATAAAGGCTTCTCTGCCTTTTGGCTAAGATCAAGTGTAGTTCCCCTTGTGGTGGGGGGGACTGCACTGGTCCTCTGGCCTTAGGGTTGGGAAAGCAATGGAGCCCGAGTATTGATTTGCCCCGGCAGTAATGTCGGAGTCATCGTGTGTGGTATTGCACGCCACTGCACACGTTGAGCGCACATTCTCACTGGCGGCCTTCCAGCACTACTCTTCCCCTCGTACCATCAGGTCTTGGGGTTAAGATGATTTATTTTTGAATCCGGCAGGCCAGCAATGGTCTGCCCTTAAATTATTTTTCCTTAATTTATTCATCACTTCGTTTTTGCACAAGTGCCCATTAATTTCCCTTTATTTGAATTCACGGCGCGGCCCCCACAATGATTTTGCACACATTTTTGATCCCACGTTTTTGGACACTGTTTTCTTTTTAGAGGCAGTGAAGCCTGGACTTTGCTGGAGGAGGATTGGGAGCCTTTCGGCCCCTTCCTCTCTTCACGAAGGCCAGCAAGGATTCTCTCTCTTTTGGGGGGAGACTCTAGATCCGACCATCCCATGGGGGGGGGATTTGTGAAAGTTCTCCGTGAGGGAACTCAGTATCATAGTTTGGCTTCTGCTGCCTTTGGCACAGTTGCGGCACCCAGGAGCACGAACCTCGGGCTCCAAAAATTTTTTTTTTTATTTTCCAGGCATCCATGTATAAAGTGGATATAGAGGCAAAATGTGATAATTGTTATCCTTATTTGCATGTGCCTACCCAGAATCCCTTGTGGTTGTGGCAGCACCATGAGATTTCTGAGGGAATAACAAGCCTTCTGTGTTGTCTGGTGTGTGTGTAGATGAGTGTTTAATAATAATACTTCTACTACCCCTTAAATTTAAATGGAAAGGTTTCCATCACCTTTACCGACCATAACTTATGTAATTTTATTTCTCTTGCTACCCCAAGCCTCAAGTTTGAAACCAGTATCACAACCTCATGCTGATGAGTCTTTAAGGACAAAGTGAGTATTTGATGTTTTACCTTTGTCATATTCCACAGTCTGCACCTTTTGCTGTGGCGAGTGTTGTAATCTCATGCTAATGAGTCCAATTAAGGATGAAGCAGCAGTCCATGACTTGGATTTGCAGCCAGGCTTTATCATTATTTGACAAAATTAAACATTAGGACTGCATCAGGAGTCTGCACAGTTCAAGGGGGGCTGCTGGGCTCTGGCCTTCTGGCAGGCTCTGGGTGGTCCCCCACAGAGGTTCAAGGGGGCTGCTGGGCTCTGGCCTTCTGGCAGGCTCTGGGCGGTACCCCACAGAAGTTTAAGGGGGAACTGCTGGGCCCTGGCCTTCGGGCGGGATCTGGTTGGTTCCCCCCCACAGAAGTTCAAGGGGGACTGCTGGGCTCTGGCCTTCTGGCAGGGCCTTGGGTGGTTCCCCCAAAGAAGTTTAAGGCGGAACTGGTTGTTTCACCACAGAGGGTTTCACAGGGGAACTGCTGGGCCCTGGCCTTCGGGTGTGATCTCTTGCGTTTGTTCCCCCAAGAAGTTTTTAAGGGGAACGTGGGCCCTTGCCTTGTTGGTCGCGGGAGTCCGGCTGCGTCCCCCCCCGGGGGTCGGGACATTTGTTGCTGGGTTCCTCGTGAAAGGGAAACTCAGTTACTTGTATTCTGCTTCTGCTGCCCACTGCCACAATTGCCAGCACCCAGGAGCACGCACTCGGGCTAAAAAAAAAAAAAAAAAGTTTGCCTACTTCCCCTCTTACCTGAGTTTTGACAAAGTGACTGTCTTGTACAGCGGGTAATATACTTTCAAGGCATCCATTGTATAAGAGGATAAAAAGGCGAAAGGTGATTATTATTAACCTTATTTGCATGCGCCTACCCAGAATCCCTTGTGGTTGTGCAGCACCATGAGATTTCTGAGGCAAAAACAAGCCTTCTGTCTTGTTTGGTGTCTGTTGATGAGTGTTTCATAATAACGCTTCTACTACCCTCTTAGTTTGAAGTGTAAAGGTTATTCGCATGAGATTTCTGAGGGAAAAACAAGCCTTCTGTTTTCCTCATTTGCATGCCTTTACCCAGAATCCCTTGTGGTTTTGGAAGCGCCATGAGATTTCTGAGAAAAAGCAAACCTGAGGCTTGGGGTGGCAAGAGAAATACCATTACGTAAGCCATGGTGGTTAAAGGTGATGGAAACCCTTCCACTAATAATTAAGGGGGTAGCAGAAGGATTAGGCACATTCAATTAATGGCAGCAAAATCATCTTTTGCCTCTTTATTCTCTTTATACATGGATCCCTAATTGCCCCGCTGTACAAGGCAGTCTTTGATAAAACTCGGGTAAGATGTGCAGTGCAGCAAGAACCGGGGCGCATGTAGGGAAAAAACAGAGTGCAATAGTGTAATCTGTGAGTGTATAAATATACTCAGAATGGTGTTATAGTTGCACCCACAAACGATGATGGAAAAGGGCACAGCTGCCGTCAGTGGGAACGCCCCCAATGATAGCGGGAACTCACACCAACGTCAGAGGGACCTCCCATCGATGTCCCGGGACCACCCGCTGGTGTCACTGGGCAGTTCTGGTTTTGTACTGCAAGGGAAGGCTCTGGGTATCTGGAGGCGTCTTGGCCTTTTGGCTAAGATCAAGTGTGGTTTCCCCTTAGACCGGAGATCCTCTGGCCTTAGAGCTGAATGGAGCCCGAGTGTTGATTTGCCCCGGCAGCGATGTTGGAGTCACCATGTGCGGTCTTGCACGCTGCTGCACATGGTGAGCGCACGATTGCACTGGTGGTTGCTTTGCACTTACTTTTCTCCTCGTACCATCAGGTCTTGGGGAGAAGATTATTTTTGAATCCGGCTAGGCCATTTTATGGCCGCCCCTAAATTATTTTTTCTTAATTTATATATCACTTTGTGTGTACATGAGTGCCCATTAATTTCTTTTATTGATTTCACGGCTTTTTTGAAATTCACAGCGAGGCCCCCGCTTTGAGTTGGCACACGTTTTTGGCACCTTTGTTTTTGGACACTGTTTCTTTTGATGGAGTGAAGCTGGATTTTGCTGGAGGAGGATTGGGAGCCTTTCACCCCTTTCCTCTCTTCAAATAAGCCCAGCGAGGAGTCTTACCCTTCAGGGTTACTCAAGATCCGACCCTCCCATGGGGGGGGGAATTAGTGCTGGTGCAATTAATTATTGTAGCATCGCACCCCCGAAATTAATTTAAAGAGATACCCTATATTTTATCCCTGATACTGAAGCAAAAATTATAATACAATTGAAAATAATTTAATAATGTCTAAAGAATATTAGTTGCTTTTCTAAAAGATGCAAATAACGTCAAACTTCAGTTACAGATAAAAATCCCTTTTTCATCACTGTCATTACGGGTTATAAGCTGCAGTCACATACAATAACATCATATCCAATAATATTACATACAATAATGTTATATACAATAATATCATATACAATAATGACAAATACTATTTTCCAGACGAAAATATCTGACAATAAGAAACAACATCAGATTGAGGGGGATCCCAGAGGAGGTTTCTGGTGAGGATTTCTTCACCGACATACTCGTCTCCTGCTTCATTACCGCGGGTTGACCAAGAGAGGGCCTCGGTTGCTAAAAAAAGAAGAGAAAAGATCTACGTAACCCCCGTGAATAACACTGGAAATGTTTCCGATTTTCTCATTGAGGATTTAGCTGCCGCATCGGACCGTATCAGAGAGCACCCATATCCAGAGGAACTTTTTAATTCTATTCAAAATTAGGAAAAAAGAAGAGGGGGCCTCCATAAGCAGATCTCACATGGTCCAGGCCTATCTGCCAAGTTTAAATGGATTGGGTTGTTAAACAACTCCTCATGGACACGTGAGAACCACGCTCAGTTTGTCCTGTTGGGGTATGTGAGTTCTTTACTGTTTCTGCCGCCCTCAGGAACCCCTCAGGGAGGAGAAGTGAGATTCAAGGAGAGCAAAACATAGGCCTTTCCTCTGTGCCGATCGCTCCACCGGCTGGGATTGAAATTTTTTAGTAACCACTTCTGAACTTTCTTACTAAAAAAACTAAAATCCTAGATGGAAATTACTTTACTTAATAAAGAAGTTGCTGAATCTTCATCTATTCTGTGTTTATTCTTTGGCCGAGCCAGAAAAATGCACATTTTCAAATAATGACCATCGCCTGCGCTGCTAATATTATTACTATTTGTTAAATATAAATAAATGGGTCTGATATAAATGGGAATCGCATCCTCACAATCGTGATTCCTATATATATATATAATACTTGTTTAGATGAAACATTTAGCCATAGTAACGCTGACAGTTATATGAACGTCTGCACATCGATACTTCACCTCACTACTTCACCTGAATATCAGTTTATAGGTAAAAATACTTGACTGGATCATCAATATTGTATCATTTCTAAAAGATATAAGAACCCCCGTGGCCAGCGTGGCCAGTAACAGGCGAGTGCGCACTCACGATGTTTAAACACATTTCTCTTTCTTGTGTCTTCACTTGAAGAAACTCTAGACTTTCAGACAGATTTGGGCGATATGCCAACCTATTCATGGCAAAACTGGAGGAACAATTCCTGGCTACCTGCGATTCCACGTTTCCCCAGTTCCCATAGACTCTAAAAACCGTTAAACCAATAACTGTTGCACAAACAATGAGTGAGTAGGCTCGCTTTTACTGCGGGATTACATGACCTCACTGAGTTCCCGCTTCTTTGGATTGGGACAAAATTCTATACAAAGACATGGTCTAGACTGGACCAGCCCTTTGTCAAGATTTTAGGCCAGTAATGTCCTCCATAGTTTACTTCTGACCAGCACCATCTTTCCTTAAAAGATGCTGGGGTATGATGTCATATCCTGGAGGTCAGCAGTGAGGAAGGCAGTACGGAGCGACAGGGGGGTCGTGGTGATACCTTCAATTAAGCCTTTGGCAAAAGGATATTGGGCTGGCTCTAGTCCCCAGGATCACCTGCCATATATTAATGGTCCAAGCACCATTTTGTGCTTGTGTTGGGAGAGGATGAAAGAGCCCACTCTATGGAAGTTCTCAAGTGAGTGACACCTGCATGTCCTTGTCCTTGATTACAACTCCCAAAATGAAGTAACAGAAAATATCAATAATAAAAGTTATAGCTGGTAAAGGTGATGGAAAACCCTTCCTCCTAAAATTAAGGGGTAGTAGAAGCATTATGAAACACTCATCCACATCTACCAGACGAGCCAAAAGGCTTGTTTTTTCCCAGAAATCCCAAGGTGCTGCCACAATCAGGGGTAGGCGAAGGTCAACAAAAAATGAAATGAAAATAAATGAAAGAAAAACAATGAAAGTTGCAATGGATCCTCTTACCACTTGATGGCGCTGTTGAGCATTAGTGTGTAAAGCTGCTTTTGTTGAGTCAGCATTTTTCCAGCGAAGGGCGAGTGCTTGTGAGTTGGCTAAAAATGCGAGTTTGCAGCAGCAGACAAAAGTTCCATTCGCAAATTCAGTAAAGCGAACTCGCATTGTCAATAACAGTTCAATAACAGCAATGTTTTGTAAAACTGCTGAAGCCAACAATAAAAAAATATGATTTTTCAGAGCAAGAATTGTGGAGGCAATCTGTATGGGAGAGAATAATCAGAATATACATAGAATATGTTAAACGTGCTGCTGATCTATTGTGAGATCAACCGGCCTGCCTGCTGGAAAACCTGGCTGATCACTGTAGGCATTCAGAGATCACTGATATTTTAAGGGGTAGTAGAAGTATTATTATTAAACGCTCACCACAGACACCAGACACGCCAGAAGGCTTGTTTTTCCCTCAGAAATTTCATAGTGCATTCACAACCACAAGGGATTCTGGGTAGGCGCATGCAAACAAGGTTAACAATTATCACCTTTGCCTCTATATCCACTTTATACACGGATTCCTTGAAAGTAATTGCCCCGCTGTACAAGACAGCCTTTAGACAAAACTCAGGAAGAGGTACAATAGCCAGATCACCGCTCATGGACGGCTGTTTCGTCCTTCATGGGACTCGTCAGCGTGAGGTTGTGATACTGGCTTAATAGTATGAGGCTTGGGGTAGCTAAGAAATACCATTACATATGTTATGGCGGGTAAAAGGTGATGGAAACCCTTCCACTACCCAGAATCCCTTGTGGTTGTGAAAGCACCATGGAATTTCTGAGGGAAAAACAAGCCTTCTGGCGTGTCTGGTGTCTGTAGATGAGTGTTTAATAATAATAATACTTCTACTACCCCTTAAAATTTAAGCGGAAGGGTTTCCATCAGCTTTTACCCACCATAACTTATGTAATGAGATCACCGATAGAAACCCCTGGAGGCCCTTAAGCAGAAGGGGTCAACATGACCATGGCCTGCACCAATGGAAGCCTCCCCACCCCCCACAGGGTGTAATGTTGCAATTGGGTTATGGTGAGTAGCAACCATTTTCTGTTTATTCTTTTCTATCCACCATCAACTTTTGACTAATATGTTTATTCATGGGTTACATTTTGGGTGTACTCCTGGGGTAATGCCATGGGCAATGTCTTATTGGGGCTTGCAGGGTTTTAGTGCAGCAAGGCAGGGTGGTCTCTGGGGCCTTGGGCCTCTGCAGTGGCAGTGAGCCTGGTACCTCTAGGGGTTAGCTGTGGCCACGGAGCTGCTTCGCCAGATGGTTGTGGAGTCAACTGTTGTTAGTATCACTGCTGGTGGAGTGGCTACGCTGGTTTGTGCTACAGGGTTAAATAGTACAGCTGGGTCCGGCAGGGTAGATGATGCCAAAGGAGACGTTAATGTCTGCTCCATGGACCCGCATCTCAAGAAGAGGTACTCAAAAATATTAGAGAAGAAGAGTGTAGGTATCGGCTGATATCAAGAGCCTTCTGCCGCTGCCTTCAGGCCTTCGCCATCCTTACAACCGATATAGGGGGGGAAAGCACCCAGAGCATTTCTTTGGGCTGTTTTGCTATATGGAGAGCATTGGTGAGGCGTATCGGGTGTATGGAGGGCAGGGATGGCTTTTGATGAGCAATTTCTTCAGCGGATGGCAATACGCCCAAGGATGACATGGGATCACATGGAAGTTGCCTTGTGACTTCGGGTGGTGGCTCCTTCAGGCAAGGCAGCATCATCCTTTACAGATTTGGGGGACCCTCCAGCACCAGAGGTTTCTGTGATACCACCAAGAAAGGTGTTTGCTGGCAGTTCAACAAATTGAGATCAGAGGCTCCACCTTTTCAGCGAAGGATGATGCAGCATTGATTAAAGTGGGTTTATGGAGGGTTGGGGGTTTTTAAAGACCTACGCTTGGCTCGGAGTATCCTGATGTGGTTAAGGTAAAAGCTGGGTAAGAGGTTTCTTTGGGGTGAATAGCGGATCTCTTTGTCAGTTTACATCAGGCTTAGCTCAGGGTGTCCCCACCTGAAAATAATCCGGCTCAGTCACTATTTATCCTTCTGCATGAGGACGCATGCAGGGTCCTACATCTTCTTCAATGAGGCTTTGGGTTGGGTCCATCATTTCAGTCAAGGGGCTGCGTTGACCAAGTTGGATGTAGAGGTGGCTTTTTGGATGTTACCTGTGCAACCATCATATTTGTACTTTGGCTGTTTTTGGGGCGATGCTTTCTACGTGGATACATGCCTACCCATGGGCTAAAACTTTCAACTGTTTTTCTGAGTTTGTGGTCAGGGCAGAGTCCGGTATTACATTATTGTTACATTCCCTGCATGACTTTCTGTGTTCCGGTCTTCTTGGGTCTGATACGTGTGCGTTGCTTCATGTCACCCTTCAGACAAGGCGGCTGATTTTGGAAACACGGCTGTTCTCGTGAGGATCTTAAGCTATTCCTTCGCCTACTGAGCGGCTCAGAGAGCGGACGTCTGTGCCAGCGGTAGACAACTCGGGGTACCTCGAGTCACATGCCATAATCCGGTGGATAGGCGTGTGTTGTGGCTTAACATCCTATACAAGACTGTGAGGTGGTCCCACTGGAAGGAAAGTCCCAAGATCTTACTAGTCCACACGGGAGGTAATGATTTAGGTTTATTGCCTATATGTTTGTTAAACGTTTAATCCGATTTGTTGCAGTTACCTTTTGAGTGCTTGGTAATAGTCTGGCCAGGTCATTGTTGGCTTTGAACAGGGCCAGGATTAAGGTGAACAAAACCACAGCTTCTAAGTTTTCCTATTTGTTTTATAAAGGATATACATACAGTTCCAATTGATGACAGATGACCTTGATGATGTCCTTGAGTCCTGTAGGTTCTTCTTCTTGGGAATGGCAACATCCCTGATCCTTATCTGACTTATTTCCCACTGCTAGAGGCTTCTACCACACACTGCTCCGTGAGCAGCAGACCCCTTTCCAGTTTGTCAATCCTCTCCAGATCTGAGCTTCTAAAGAGGCCACTCGCCCTCATCTGCCACAGAGGTACGGACCCTGGAGCACTTGTTCCAAGCATACATACATGTGGCATACAGTGCACTAAGATAGCTGACAAGCTTCCTATCGCTCACTTTACACGCTAACAGTACAGTCACTAAAGGAAAAAACTATTTTTATATTTGAATTGCATCGTTTAATTGCAGAGCCCGTTGTTTCTTAAATTGTTACATAGAGCAAATCTTCCTCCAAAACCTTGGAAATCTGTAGGCCTCACAAAGGACTCTCTAAATGTTGTTATCCGGAGGCTGATTTAATGCATTGTTTACGGTCCGGCCCCTGGATTCAGAGGTTTTGGGAGACAATACACACATACGTTATCACGTCATGAGTACACTTCTACTAAAGGCTGCCGCTATTACAATAACTCTGATTTTTACTATAAAAGGCAAAAAGCCTAACTTACAGAACATTAATATGTATGGTATGGGGGGGGGGGTCAGTTATATTAAGCCAACATCCTTTGCCCTGAAGTTGACTCCGAGTCTACACTTTCATTTTTACACTTACAGTTTTTCACCAACTAATTCAGCTGTGTAATTTGACCCATACCCTCTACCCTCACGTTCTTCTACAGAATCATACTACCTACCCAGAGCATCACTTTTATCACCAGAATGCAGAAAACATTTAACCTTTTATTACCCAAACTCTCCACATCCTAAGATTCCACAACTCTTTTGATAATTAAGGCTGGGGGGGGTAATTCTTTCCCAGTGGATCCAGCCTCACCCACCTACCCCAGCCAAGTCCTTGAGGAGACTTAGTTTTATTTACCAGATGGACTGGACAGAGCACCTCAGTATATTTTAATGGCGCCGATACAAGTGCCTGGGGACGCCTCTGGTTCTGAGACTGTATCCCACGGGTATGTTGCAAATTATTATCTTTATTGGCAAGCATTATACTTATGAACTCTGCTTTATAGATAAACGTTTGGATTCAAATGCATTATTGTTTGTATTTTATATATATATACTCAATAAACAGAGTTTGGTTTATAATTCTTAAGTCCCTTTATTTTATTATACCCTCAATTATTCATCACGAATAGAGGGACCTTACCATTTATATAAAATCATTTCTTTGGTACCTGTATGATAAGCTCTGCTAAATCCTGAGAAATAAGACATTAAAAATGGGAATAAAGGTATGGACCACATTATAATAAAAGTGATAAGGGAGGGAGTGGGGTAGAAAGTGATAAGGGAGGGAGTGGGGTAGAAAGTGATAAGGAGGGAGTGGGGGTACATAGTGAGAAAGAGGGTAGTAAGAATATTGAATTGAAGTGTGAATGAGTGAGATGCATTGTCTGAATGAGGGAGAGCATGAGTTAATATGTGGATCTGGGTGCTGGTCAGGTTCTATGTGGACAATGTGGACGCCAGGGCTGGCTTTGGGTTGTGCAACCTGTGATCTATGCCTGTAATTTAGGGGGGTTTAAATACACCTTTAATATACCTTTAATTCCAATTGATCTGTACCTGCAAAGCTGGGTTTTTGTGTTATTCTGTAGATATCTGCTGTGCTATGTTTCCATACATTATTTATGTATACCTGTAAATACAGGGTTAATATGCCTTATTCAGTTGATTAATACCTGCAATTCTGTTTTCATGTGTTTATTTGATCTATACCTGCAATGCCGCGTTTCATATATTATTATTATTATTATTATTATTATTATTGTACACCTGCAAATACAGGATTTGTACGTCTGATTCTGTTTATTTGATCTATACTTCAGTGCTGATCACAAGTGAATTTCAATTTGAATTCTATACATGCAAAAGCTGGGTTTGTGTGTTAATGTGTTAATCTTTATACCTGCTATCAGCAGCAGGGTCTAATATTTTATATAATATTTTATATATAATATGGAGCAGGGAACTATATTTAAATATATATATTGATAACTGGTTGTATTATTAGATATAATGGCGCAGGGTCTAATAGTATGCCTGAATCATTGAAAGTAGTTGGAAAAGATAAGGTATTGTTATTTACGTATATATTTATTTCAAGGATTAGTCGCACTAATTTGTGGCTTCAGGCATCCGATGTGCTATGACCAAGTATTACGTTAGTCCAATAACAAAAGTATCATTCCATAGCACTTTATATATTTTTTTTAGTGGTATGATTTAATGGTGGAAATTATTAATGCGCCCCCCCCAGTTTGACTGTGGTATCTTGTGTGCCCCCCCTATATATTGTTTGTAGAGTCGCCACTAACAGACATTTTGCCATTTCTAATAGCGTTCTCCAATTTCTCTCAGCAGTCCCATTTTGGTGGGGTGCGTAAGGTGCTGAGGTTTCATGTTTTATGCCTCTCTTATTTAGCAGTGACTCAAAGCTGTTTGCCATAAACTCTGTACCGTTATCAGATCTTATACATTTTATGACTCAATACAAGGCACAGTGGCTAACACTGCATCACTCTTGTTTTTTAGGAAATAAACAAATATTGCACCAGAGTAATCATCAGTGAATGCTACTGTATATCTGACACCTTCTTTAGCTGGTGGTTCTATAGGACCTGCTATATACCGTGGGGCAAAAAAGCATTTAGTCAGCCACCAATTGTGCAAGTTCTCCCACTTACAAAGATGAGAGAGGCCTGTAATTTTCACCATATCTCCCTCGATCTAGGGCTCCACGCAAGATCTCACCCCGTGGTGTCAAAATGATCACAAGAATGGTGAGCAAAAATCTCAGAACCACACGGGGGGACCTAGTGAATGACCTGCGGAGAGCTGGCACCAAAGTAACAAAGGCTACCATCAGTAACAGTACGCCGCCAGGGACTCAAATCATGCAGTGCCAGACGTGTCCCCCTGCTTAAGCCAGTACATGTCCATGAAGTTTGCTAGAGAGCATTTGGATGATCCAGAAGAGGATTGGGCGAATGTCATATGGTCAGTGAAACCAAGGTAGAACTCTTTGCTAGAAACTCAACTCTTCGTGTTTGGAGGAGAAAGAATGCTGAGTTGCATCCAAAGAACACCATACCTACGGTGAAGCATGGGGGTGAAAACATCATGCTTTGGGGCTGTTTTTCTGCAAAGGGACCAGGACGACTGATCCGTGTAAAGGAAAGAATGAATGGGGCCATGTATCGTGAGACTTTGAGTGAAAACCTCCTTCCATCAGCAAGGGCATTGAAGATGAAACGTGGCTGGGTCTTTCAGCATGACAATGATCCCAAACACACCGCCCGGGCAACGAAGGAGCGGCTTCGTAAGAAGCATTTCAAGGTCCCGGAGTGGCCTAGCCAGTCTCCAGATCTCAACTCCATAGAAAACCTTTTTTTTGCGGAACAGAAGCAGCTAACAAGAGCTCCGGTCACCTTACTGCAAAAGCTATAAATTTAAATTACTTACACTACACTGATTGACACACAACTTTAGGAGGTGAGAGAAGAAGCGATAAGGACCATATCAGCCAAGTTTTAGACTGTTTGGACCACAATATTCACCACAATTAGTAACCCTGCAAGCGCTAGTGAGGAGGTGAGGAGAAAAGGACACGAACCACAGCAGCGACGGGAAACTACACACATATAGTTGGAAGCTACACTATTACCAGCTACCTGCTAACAACTTATACCCTAAGTCGGGACCCCTCACAACAACCCCAAATTACAACGGACAGGGGTGAGAACTGTGTCCAGATACTAATACATTTAGAATTTAGAAGAATACATTTCTTCAGAGTTAAAGAACATCTCATCCAAGACTTTAGGAAAGCAAAGTCTCTACTGGAGGAATTTAGAAACATTCAAATAATTACGGACCTTTCCCAGTTCACTGTGCAAAACAAGAAGAAATTATTACCAGTGTTCTTCGCCGCCATAACATCCCCTATTGTAACGTTTCACCATGCGCTGGCTGGACTTGTTCATACTTTGCATTGCTCATTCATGTTTCCAGCCACTAGTGGCCGCCCTTGCCACTCAGAACCACTCTGACTCCTTATCAGGTCCAGCTGCAGTTTATTACCAGATCAAGACAGCCTATATAAACCTGTCCAGCCCTGCAGTCTGGGCCTTGACATTAACGTTTGAGAACTTCCTGCTTTGGTTCCTGATCTGTTTCTGCTTTGTTCCTGAGTTGCGGCCAGCGCCCCACTAAGTGGTCTCCCAAGTCATGTGGTCTCCCAAGCCGTGTGCCCCGCAAGTGGGCTTCCTGCCGTGTGTGCCCCACCCAGAGGGCTTCCTGCCGTGTGTGCCCCACCCAGAGGGCTTCCTGCCGTGTGTGCCCCACCCAGAGGGCTTCCTGCCGTGTGTGCCCCAACCAGAGGGCTTCCTCCCGTGTGTGCCCCAACCAGAGGGCTTCCTGCCGTGTGTGCCCCAACCAGAGGGCTTCCTGTCAAGTGACTTTCTTTGCATATATTGTTGTACCATCATATACAATACAACTCTTAATCCTGATCTTCTGTCTGTGGTTTATTGCTGCGCCTGTCTGTAACAACCCCAGGCCATCATGCAACGTGGGGTACAGACAGAGCCCCTCGTATCCCCTGCACCTGGGCTCCTATCAGACCTGCTCCCCTAGTTCGTGACACCTATAGGTGGGGTTTCCCCGTCATGATATTAATTCCAGATGGTGGAACTACCAGAGTGATCTCCACAATCGAGCAAGGAATAGACTTACTTCACAAATGGGACATTTCAGTGGAAGATCCCTTTTCATTCTACAGGAGGAGGCCAAAAAAGAGAGAAGATCCACCATGATAATCGCCATTAGACATGAACTCTCACCGTCCAGATGACCACGTGTACTTCTGATTTCATTGTTGCAGTATGAACCAATGGGCTACTTCTTTCCAAGCACCCACTTTTCTTTTTTTCCCCACAATCCCCAGATTGTATAGCATTAAGCTACCTAGGGTTTACTCTATCCCTTTTCTTCTCAGCTATATTCTTTATTAATATAATTAATAATTTATTAATAAGTGTCTGTTACACTTCTTGTACTTATCTGATTCTTATTCCTTTTGTATTTTGTTGTACTTCTTTCTGAGAATTTGACCAATCCTTGATATTAACGCACGATTTAATTGTCATTATGTATATATCTAATTGCAGGAAATTTTACCCGTTCATGTGTTGTAAAGCTACTCCTTGATCTCCAGTGCCTCGTCCGCTCAGTAGATTTATCCTCAACAAGGTAGGAATTTGATACTACACCATTGTGTTCCTATATGCTTCTTCCTACATATATTCCACGTACGGACCCGGATGATTCATATGAGGCTTGAATATACATGTACATATTGTGAGTACATACAATAGATACACTGTAAGATCATTTGTACGTACTACTACACTATTATTCCTTTTTTTTCTTTTTTATTTACTCTATTTAAACCGGTATACACAAGCGCCCCCTAGTGGTCTTTTCTGTATACTTCTGTATACTTCAAAAGCTGTCAGTACTGATGGGATCGTTCCGCACCCAGAGGGAGAGAAAGATATGGGAGATGAAACTAATATACCGTTTTAATACCCTAATTACTGGCCTCAACAGAGACAGAGAATTCATCTCCCATTATAACATCACCAACCATTAATCCTCCCACAATTCAAATTCACTACAAACAACTTATTCCTGGGAACATTTAACCCCTTCATGGATCTGGCATCTGTCTAATGGTTTTATGGCCCCTCTAACCAGGGAGTGAACTGACCAACGATGCTTTGATTGAACCGGATCTGTCCACTGGATCTCTGCCAGTCCAACTAATTTATTGCTGAGCCCATCCCCCGATACCTCTGTGTTTATCTTATGTTTTTGTTAATTGTGTGAATTGCTGAAGCTGGGTATGCGGTGAAGAGAAAGGGAAGTATAGATAAATATTTTTTCTCGGAATAACCTTCTTTACACTGGTTTTCATCACTTTTTTTTGTAGCAATAATTATAAAAGACACTTTCACCAACTAATTGAGCAACATCAAAGTCCGACTGGCAGGTTCATGATACTCCTCTGCAAAATAAACAACATTCTATACACACTGGTAAACGCTTACGCACCTAATACTGGTCAAATCAGATTTTTAAACAAGGTATTCAAAAAAATCAACTCAGTACAAAAGGGCACCTTGATAATAGGCGGTGATCTAAATTCAATACATGACTCTTTTCTAGACTCTACTGGCCGAAAAAACAAAAATAGAATCATTCTAGGAAAGTCACGCAATTACCATAAAAATATAATTAATAGATAAAACACAAAAAAAATACCAATGTTCTAAATGAGGTAATCACATATGAAATAGCCACAAATATATCATACAGATCTTTTGACGCAAATAATTACATATGTTCATAAAGTGCTGCATAAAGTGCAAAAGGTTAATTATAGCAGAATACTGGTGTTGCAATGGTTAATGTAAAGTGCAAACTGCTTCAAAGTCTGTCTGTTTATACACCTCACCCGCATACACATAGCAGCATAAAACCTTTCTCCTCGTCTTATCACAATAAAATACCGCGTCACGAATAAACACGTCTAACTAATACAGCATTGGTGACTTCATCAAAAGTACTGCATACAGACGGACAAGCTGTTCATAAAACGTCGGGTCACAATCCGGATGACGTCTGATAAAGGCACGGACAAAATGGGAGAGTTGATGGAACCGAAAAAGTTCTGTAGCAGGGAGTCCATGGCGAGTAAGGAGGTGTTGATAGGAGCATGGTACATTGTGCACAAGCAAATCCCCCACCGTGACGACTCCCTTAGCGATCCACCAACGGAAGGGGTGAGGCTAGGTTTCCACTTGGGTTTTTGTCCGGCGTTTTTTTCTTGATGAAAAACGCCAGGAAAACTGCCAAGAAAACTGCCACTGCATTTACCTGCGTTTTGGCGTTTTTTCTGGAGTTTTTTCTGGCGTTTTAGCCTTTCTGTGGAAATTGCTTTTTTTGACCTTAGGCAGTTTTTCCAGCCTTTACAAGTTAGATGTTTCACCCAGCTAAAAGGGATTAGGATAAATGCCAAGTATCTGCCCTCTCCTGATGTCATTTACTTGGTAGACCCTTTTTTCTCTTTTCTGTGGTTTGTAAGGCATGCTTTATTCCGAATGTCTGCTCCTCTAGGAAGATTGGCCCCAAATGATGGTGCAGATTGTTTGCTGTTGCTTTTGGCGCGCAGGATCCGGTTGATGCGTCGGGTATTTTGTTTGTTTATTTGTTTGTTTGTTCCAAATGGTGTAAAATTCAATATGAACTTTGTTTTGTGTGAAACTGTTTGTTTCCAGCCTATTTCTTGTAGGACACACAGATACTGGGTCCATCCTCTGCATTGTAACTGTGGAAAAAACGCCATAAAAAACGCCAAGGCAATAAACCCACATGGCTTTTTCATGGCGTTTTTTCTCTCCCATAGACTTCTATTGGAGAAAAAACGCCAAGATTTCTTGCAAAAAACGCCAGAGTGTCAACATGCTGCGATTTTGAAAAACTGCCACAGAGCCCAAAAAAGCAGAAAAACGCCAAACAGGACTGAAAAAACGCCAAACAGAAAAACGCCAAGTGGAAATGGCATTTTGCGATTTCCTATTGAAGAACAGCTAACATCTGGCTGCAGCGTTTTTCACAAAAAAAACGCCAGGTGGCGCTATTGGCGTTTTTATAGGCGTTTTTAGCAAAAAAAACCCAAGTGGAAACCTAGCCTGAAGCTGACACCCAGCGGGAAAGTCCGAATTCTGAAAAAGCGGCGTCAACCGAGAGCTCGGGCTCGCAAGTCGCAGTCTATACCTCACACGGTACCACAGGCAAAGAGAATGCAGTAGAGTGGGGCTGGCGGAAATCAATGTCTTGTCTAGAGACGAATGCCACATAAGCCACCCCAGGTTAATCCCAGAGCAGAGATCCGACTCCAGTTGGACCCAACGGGGAGGGGAGTGGACCACGGAGAGGGAGAGGAGCATCGCCAGCTGTGCAGCAATGTAGTAGTCATAGATCAGAGGAGCCGAGAGCCCACCAGCAGTCTTTGATTTGTAAACAGTGGCCTTAGCGAGGCGACTCCTACGGCCCTGCCAGATGAATAGGTCGATCGCCCTTTGACTTCAGCCCTCAGGATAGGCAGCGAGATGGAACGAAATAAATAGAGAAGTCTGGGCAAAAGCGTCATCTTTACAGCATAAATACGTCCCATAAAGGACAGGGCATAGGACGACCATGTCGCTAGATCACGCTTCAGGCGCAAGAGGAGAGGAGGGTAGTTAGCTGCATACATTTGTGAATGCGAGGGCGTTATATATATGCCAAGGGAACGGAGAGAAATCGGTGTCCATTTGAAATCAAAATTAACCCCTTAAGGACCGGGCTCATTTTTCGTTTTCTACCCTGTGGGACCAAGGCTGTTTTGACACTTTTGTGGTGCTTGTGTTCAGGTGTAATTTTCTCCTCACCCATTTAGTGTACCCACATAAGTTATATATTGTTTTTTTCAGGACAAGATGGGCTTTCTTCAGATACCATTATTTTGATCGTATCATCTTATTTACTATAAAAAAAATAAAAAAAACATGGTGAAAAATTGAAAAAAAACACATTTTATGACTTTTATTTGAAAAATCTTTTACTCACCTAAAAAAGCAAGTAAAAAAACTAGCTAAATAGATTCTACTACTTGTCCTGAGTTTAGAATACCCAATGTTTTTATGTTTTTTTTGCTGTTTTTTGTACGTTATAGGGCAATAAGTACAAGCAGCGTTTTATGATTTCCAAATCTTTTTTAACAAATCTGGTCAGTCTGCCTCCATCTCCTCTTTGGAACATCTTTGAAGCCGGTTAACTCAATTTAACCCATTCAAACCATATATTTTTGAAAACTAGACACCCCAGGGTATTCCAAATGCTGTTATTTTAACCCTTTCCATGCACCACTTATACAACTATACTTTGTCAAACTTTGTAATAGTATTTTTTAAAAACAAATTTCCCACACAAATTGTACTTTAGTTATAGATATACAGGTTCTGGTATATGTCACTGTCTAACAACACCCCAATATATGTTCAGGAACATCTCCTGATTACAGCGATACCCCACATGCATGGGTTTGTCAGATTGTTTGGCTGGTAAAAGGCTACTTTTGGGGCATGCGTAATTCAGGTGGTCATTTGGTCAGTCTGCCTCCATCTCCTCTTTGGAACATCTTTGAAGCCGGTTAACTCAATTTAACCCATTCAAACCATATATTTTTGAAAACTAGACACCCCAGGGTATTCCAAATGCTGTTATTTTAACCCTTTCCATGCACCAATTATACAACTACACTTTGTCAAACTTTGTAATAGTAATTTTTTTTTATTTTTTTTCACACAAATTGTACTTTAGTTATAGATATACAGGTGCTGGTATATGTCACTGTCAAACAACACCCCAATGTGTGTTCAGGAACATCTCCTGAGTGCAGTGATACCCCACATGCATGGGTTTGTCGGGTTGTTTGAGATTTAAA
>VKOC01021368.1:0-14287 GCA_009364415.1 Spea multiplicata | reverse complement strand
AGGAGCCAGAGTGGTGTAAGGGAGGGGGAGGAGCCAAAGGGATGTATGGGTGAGTTATAGTGGTGTATGGGGGGGTATTATGAATTTCAGGGCATATAGGGGGTATAAGGCATATCGATATTAGGCATATTAGGGGGTCATAAAACATCTGGGGGTAAAAGGTATATCAGGGGGCTCAGTTCCATATCACTGGCATATAAGGAGTATAAGGCATATCCAGGCACAGTGGCATATCAGGGGGCACAGTGGAATCTGGCATATAAGAGGTATAAGGCATATATGGGGGCAGAGTGGCAAGCTGGGGGTCTGATGTGCATAACCGGGGGCAGTTTGGTAAATAAAAAAAATTTAAACAAGGCTTTTTTCTCATAGTTTTTATTAAATATGAAAAATAGTTAACATATGAATTAATATTTACTAATAACTAGTTTGAGAAACACCGTGTTTGGGTTCTTGTAGCTTTTATTATTATGTCAGTAAAATAAGAAGGTGAATAGAGAGAGGCCATTGCAATAAAGAGATGAAAGTGTAAATTGTACGTTTTTTATTACATTATTTTAAATTGAAGAAAAATTGCATTTTTTTTTTATCCGATTAATCGAAAAAATAATCGGCCAACTAATTGATTATTAAAATAATTGTTAGTTGCAGCCCTACTGTACTCAAAATATTTTTTTTCCAGGGCATGAAGTGCCTTCTTTCAATGAAGGTGAATGTTATTGCTCCTGAGAGCAACCACATGGGGCCTCTAAATTATTTTTTTGTGTTGTTGAATGTCTTATTGATCGGTATTGATCTAAGCTTGTTTAACCCCATGATGTGAAAGACATGTCAATTGTCACAATGTGTATGATTTTCCATGACTTCAAAGGTTTAGGACCTCAGAAATTACTACTCCCATGGTCCTCTCTTCTACGGTTATCGTTATGCTGTAACTCCTGCTACATTTTGATTTTTATGTCCAAAGTGCATTATTTTACATTTAGCAACACTGAATACAACATTGTGGCTAACTACACATAAAAAACCCCTACAATACTTAATTTGTAAGTAGTAGATCCACTTTGCGAACCCATTTGATTTTTCTCAAATAATAAACCTGTGTATGGTCATAATGTGCCATCTACCTGAAGGAGGATATAAGAGGGGGTGTCGGTCTTCAACAGTGTATAAAACAGAATTATAGACTGCACTGTCACTTTAACAGAATACCGAAGAATTTGTGGACCCACTGAAGAAAAAAAAAAAACACACATACATGAATCAGAGTGACAGAATACATGTTCACAGTATATATTTGCTAAAATATGTCTCAGAAAAAACATTTGATCTTGGTTTAGTGGGTTAACTGATTTAAGGACAGAAATCCTAGATTAATACAAAACATTTGTGTATTGGAAGATTGTGTTTGCTTTTGTCATACGGTAGTTACTGGGGCTTCACAGTCTGCAGGTTCAAGTTTAGTCTATTTCTGAGTTTATATACTGTAGACAAGTAATATTTCACTATTGCAGCTATCACATCCTCCTTTTACAATTTATTTTATCAGTTAAACAACATGTATACATATGAATTTTTTAAAAAAATCTTATTGTAAATGTCCTTTACCCGACAACAAGCAGCATCATACCTTAGGGTTTCTTCCTTTCAGCAGGACAGGAAGCTGAAAGAAAAAAGACCACCCGCCCACTCTCTCTCTCTTCCTTAAAACTACTTAGTCCTGATGGAAAACTAATATAAAGGTGGTTTCAATCACAAAACCTCCAGTTTTCTTTTGGTTGGTATTATGGCAACTAAAAAAAAAAAAACCAAATTTTTTTGAGTCAGCCATTGCAAAGAGCAATCTTTGAGGGGTTCAAAGGAGGTCCACATGATTTATCCAGAACCAGACTGAGGTCTCAAAGAGGAAATCTGACATTTGGAGAAAGAGTTCCAACAGTTTTAACAAATCTCCTAACCAATTGTTCTTGAACCTGCTGAACGGATAGTCTGCAATTGAATGGATAGCAGAAATCAGGAATTAATGGTCTGAGATCTCCATAAAAACCTGTTAGTAAAAACTGTAGACTTTGAGGAATCAAAGCTTGCAGATTGGAAATACTGAAAAGGTGATTATCATCTGGAAAACGCCCTCCAATTCCTATCATAAATTATGGAAGTAGTCGATTTACGAGACTGCATAAAAACTTTCATGAGATCAGGTGAAAATCTTTTTTTCATTTTTCCTCCCAAATCTTTTGAAGAATTCGGGAAATATTAGGACTGGGAGGGAAGATATAAGCGAGGCTGTAGTTCCACAGGACTGGCAGGTCATCCACTATCTCAAGCACATCTCCAGCCCTTAAAGAACCGAATCTGGAAAGGTTTGAATTTGCCTTTGTAGCCATAAGATCTACTTCTGGGTGATCTCTGCAAAAAAAATCTGTTGCTCACCTCCCTCCCAGCCTCTTTGGGAGAGAGAGACCCTGCTCAAACTGTCTGGCAGGATGTGATCGCAGGGAACTGGATAAAGTTCCTCCTTGTTATGTTAAATAAGCTACAACAGTAGTAATGCCTGAATGGATCTTCACACGGAGGCCTTGACAGACTGAAATGCAGAAAATCAATCCACACTGCTTTCAGCTCCAGGAAGTTTGAAGACTGTCTGATCTTTTGAGCTCCACAGTCCTTTGCTATCCAGCCTGGCATATTGTTGTAACATGGCACCAAAGATCTTGGCGGAAAGGCACACCCGTTCAGAGGTGTGCAAGCACTAGCCACCAAGCAAGGTTGGCCTTCAAACGTCTGGCTATGTGAATAAACTTCTCCAGGGTGTGAGGCTATCAAACTCTGTAGAAGCTCCAGGTGTGCCTTTGCCCAATGGACCCCTGGAATGGCCGACACTATCAGGCCCAACACCCTCAAGGCCTTACAAATAGAGCAATGGGAATAATGAATGTGAACACTTCTTTTGTTGCTTTGGCGAGGACAACTTCTATGTTTTTGGAGTCTACCCACATACTTAAGAATCTGATTATTTGAGATGGAATGAGAGAAGACTTTTCTAGATTTACAATCCAACAGTAAGCCTCCAAGGAAGGGATGACCTGTGACACATGGAGACTGAGTAGCGAGCTAGAAGGAGCCTATATGAACCAATCATCTAGGTATGAGATGATGTAAATACCTTGGGACCAAAGCAGCGGCGTCAAATCACTACAACTTTTTTAAAATTCTTGGAGCTGAAGACATGCAAGCACGAAACACCTTGAACTTGTTGTTGTGTTCCTCAAACCACTCCTGAACCATTTTTGCTTTGAGGCATGGCACATTATCCTGCTGAAAAAAGCCAATTCCTTCAGGGAATACCGTGTCCATGAAAGGGTATACATGGTCTGTATGTTTAGGTAGGTGGTATGTGTCAAATATCCACATGAATGTCAGGACCCAGGGTTTCCCAGGAGAACATTGCCCAAAGAATCACACTGCCTCTGCAGCTTCTCTTCTTCCCATAACGCTTCCTGGTGCCATGTGTTCTACAGGTAAGTGACGCACACGCACCCAGCCATCCACGTGAAAAGAAAAATTGATTTCTTACACAAGTATTTTCCTTGTCACTTCCAGGTATCATAGGAGATGGCTCCCCCTATCCGAATAGGGCAGGAAAGAATAAAACCCCCAGAATTCCCCCTTACCCTCAATGAATACAAAAGACCAGAATACGGAACAAATAAAAAAGCCTTTATTAGGGAGGGCAACAACTTGCTACCGGGACGCGACAAGGAAGAAATTCTCATGTCACTGTCACTCCCGGTAGCATAGGAGATATAAAAAGGCACTAGGGGAGGGAATGAAACACCAAGACTCTTCTATCTAACTTGGCCTCACCCAGACCGGCAGGCTGCAGCCGATAATGTTTAACGAAGGTATGAACACTTTTTCAAACAGCAGCTTTGCAAATTTGCTCAGCTCAAGATGTCACGACCGCCCGAGTGTAATGAGCCTTGAGACCAGAGGGAGGTTCTTTACCAGCAGCTTTGTAGGCTTCATAAATAGCGGAGATCCACCATCTAGCTATAGAGGACCTCGTAATGCCAAGACCTTTTCTAGCTTCGGACACAAAACAGATTGGAAGATCTTCTCTATTGTGCAGTCTTCTGTAGGTGTAAGTGCAAGCATCTGCTTGCATCCGGGCAACGGAGCCAGCATTCTTTGTCATTACTAGGGTCAGGACAAAAGACAAGTAAGACAATATCTTGACTTTAGGAAAAAACTCTGGAGTATGCAAAACGATCCCCCAAAGTGGAGAGAGACTGGTTCTCGGCCATTCTTCTAGCTAATGTTAAAGCTATTAATAGGACCGTCTTCCAGGTGAGAAACTTGATCGGGGTGTCTTCGAGGGGCTCGAAAGGAGAAGCCAGGCTAGATAGAACCAAATTCAGGTCCCAGGAGGGCACTAGAGGTCTCTAACAGATGAAGTCTAGAGATGGCTTTCATGAAATGAGACCCAAAAATGCACAGCTAACTGTTCATTCTATAGAGAGTTAAGAGCTGCCACATGAACCTTCAGGGTGGCTGGAGACAGACCTGTACGAAAACCTGCATGGAGGAAATCTAGGATGTTGCCGATAGAGACATTATCCCACTGAAGCCGTCTGCTAGAACACAAGGAGGAGAAGGACTTCTGGATCCTATCATACTGGAGGACTTCTGGCTTCTTATCAGTGTTTCAGCCACCTCTTCAGAGAGACCAGCCTGGATTACTCTCCCTCTCAGGAGCCACACTGACAATTTGGGAAGTATTGGGAAGCAGACGGGATTTTCAAAAAGAGATAATGCCTCCCAAATCCTGAAGTAGGCAAACAGTCCTGTAAATCTGCTGATGATTCGGAAGAGATTGCTTCCAGAAATCAGTCGTCTAAATAAGGGACCACTTTGATTCCTCCCTTTCTCAGGAAAGCAACAATTCCTGACAGCAGTTTGGTGAAAATTTGTGGTACCGAAGCAAGACCAGTAAGAAGGGCTTGGAACTGGAAGTGAAGAATCCTTTTTGTGGAAGGAATAGCCACCCAAGGAACTTCTGTGACTCCTGCCTGATGGGAACATGAAGATAGGCATCTTGAAGATTGAGAGTAGCCAGAAAATTTCCATTGGAAAGAAGCTTTCTGGATCTGATTGACTGCTTCCTAAACGTTCCGTAAGGCACATAACTGTTTAGGAAGTTGAGATCTATGATAAGTCTGAAATCTCCTGACAATTTGGAAACAACGAAGACATGGGAGTAAACACCTCTTCCTCTTTGACCCGAAGGCACAGGGATCAACACTTGTTTCCTCACAAAATCCTGAATAAGATCCACAAGGGGCATAGATATCATAAACCGCTCTGGGGGAGTGCTGACAAGCTCCAGACTGTACCTGTTGGAAATTATTCCCAAGGTCCAGGTGTCTGAAGATATTGGAGCAGACTGATGTAGAAATCTCTTCAGCCTGCCCCCAACAGCAATGCTTCTGGCGTCATGATTTCTTGGAAGCCCCATCCTCCTGGTTAGAGGAGGAAGATCTGCCTCTACCATGTAAAAGACCTTATGGTTCCAGGTTTCGTCCATCTCGAAAACAGGACTGGGGTCTGGAATCCTGACCTCTAGATGACTTAAATGGGTTGGGACGAAAACGAGGCAGAGGTTTACGCTTTTTCCCCAACAGAACTTCTCGTTCCTTCCCGAACAAATCTCTCCCAGGGGGATCCCACACAAACAGTGCTTGGAAGCCGAGTCTGCTGACCAGGACTTGAGCCATAGAGCTCTTCTAGAGACCACCGATAAGGCAGAGGCCCTAACAGCCATACGGATGTATTCCATAGCTGAATCACACATAAAAAAAAAAAATAAAAAAAAAAAAAAAAAAAAAACTGAAATGCTTCAAAAGATCTCTTCAGCTATTCCTCTTCCAAGTCCAGAGTGGCCCTCACCGCAGTAACCAGCTTGTTCGCCTCCTCTACAGGAAAGAAAAAAAAGTCTCTTCAGGAAGCTCCCCTTCTTCCGGAGATTCAGGCTCCTCCAGGTGCTAGTCCTTTTCTGAGCCTGAAGAACCAGGATCCTGACCAGAAGACCGGAACCCAGGCATAGGATCAGGACAAGATGTCTCAGGCTGGGGGAAAATGAATCCAAAACAGAAGATCGGATCTGCTGAAGAGTGGACTGGACAAAATGGACTATGGAATATCTCCCTTTACAATGATAAATATTTTTATGATATGGCATTCAAACTATATTACATGAAGACCTTTATGATAGATGCAATTTGTCCACATCCGACTGGCACAAATAATGCCATTTGCTTAACTTTTTCATTTGCAATTGGCGCCAAAGTGCAAACCTGATCGGGCGATTGTGATCACTCTCCCAATCCAATTCACGTATGAGGTTTAGGAGAAGAATTTTTTTTTTTTTTTTTTTTTTTTACAGTATATATAAGCGGTTATACTTGCAACAAAAAAAGTTTCAAAAAGGTTTATTATTATTATTTACTTAATAAGCTGTACTTTTATTCCAAGCATGATACTTTTAGATATACTGCAGTTCATGTTCCCAGTGTAACACAATCATTTTAAATTTGTAAAACTAAATTTTTCTGGGGGTTCTTGTAACAGCAAGACCTTTTCTAGCTCTGGAAAATGAATGGCCTGGATTAATCTCTCCATTTTAGAAGCCATCTCGTCAACTTGAAGTAAGCAGGATTCGAGTGGAGCATAGGCCCTTGGTGGAGCAGGTCCGGCTTGCTCTCTAACTTCTTTGGGCACTATACGGACACACTGTCAGCTCTGGATACCGAATTCTTGAAGCAGTGATATAGTCCTGAGAATCTGCTGCAACAGAAGACTGAGAGCTTGCTGCCAGAAGCCACTCATCCAAATAACAGATCAACTTGATACTTCCCTCTCTCAGGAAAGCTGTAACCCCTGACAGGAGCTAGGTGAAGATTTTTGGTACAGAGGCTACCTGAAGGAACTTCTGTGACTCTTCTCTGAAGATAGGCACCTTGAAGGTCAAGAACAGAAAAAAAAAAAATCTCCCTTGGAAAGAAGCTCTGTGGTAGACGTGATTAACACTATCTGGAACTATAACCAGTCTGAAACCCCCTGAAGACTTGGGGACAGCAGAGACCTGGGAGTAAATACCTTTTCCTCTCTGGCCTGAGGGCACAGGGATCAAAATCTCTTTCCTTAGGAAGCCCTGGATAAGGATCCAAAGGGGAGGCTGATATAAACTGCTCCGGAGGAGTGCTGACAAGCTCCAGACCGTACACCCTGGAGAGAGGATTCCCAGAGTCCGAAGATATGAGCCCACTGATGCAGAAATCTCTTCAGCCTCCTGTAATGTTTCTGGCATCATGCCTTCTTGCAGACCATGTCATCCTGTTTAGAGGAGGTAGGTCTGCCTCTTCTTCAGAAATAATGAAACCTGGTGCTGTAAGGTCTCTCAGAAACGAGACTGGGATCTAAAATCCTGAGTCCTGGACAATCTAAACTGGTTTGGACGAAAACAAGGCAGAGGTTTAAGTTTCAGAAAAAATAAAAAGCTTGTTACCAGTAGCCTTTTCCAACAGAACTTCTAGTTCCTTCCCTGAAAAGATCCTTCCCCGAGAAGGGGATACCATACAGATTATGTTTAAAGGCTGAAATTGCGGACCAAGCCTTGAGCCATAGGGTACTCCTTGAGACCACAGATAGGGCAGAGGCCCTACCAGCCATACAGAAGGATTCCATAGCTGAATCACACACAAAAAGAAAAATATAAAAAAGCTGCGCTTTTAACATCAGAAATGCTATGGGGAACATCCTCTTCTTCACCACCCAAAATATCATCCTCATTTTGTTGGAGTCATATACGCATGCCTCTGGCCACTGAAGACCCCGCAATGCCTGGATTGAAAATAGTTGCCTTAATCTCAAAGCCTCTCTTGGCTGCCTCTCCCGCTTTCCTGTCCATAGGATTCCAAGGGAAAAGCTGACATTCTGGTGGTCCTGGCCACCAGAGCACCTATTTTAGGAGCTAAACAGAGCTCAGAAAACTCTGGCAAAGGAATCAATCTGGAAACTCTTCTGGAGACATTTAGCTTTCTTTCTGGAGTCTACCACTGGTCAGTTATGATATTTTTAAAGGTTTTGTGGATTGGAAAGGTCCTAGGCTTTTTAAAAGAAGCTTATCCACCTCCTCCTCCACAGGAAAGAAAAAAAAGGTCTCTTCCAAAAGTTTTAGGTTGGAGAAATGTATCCAAAACAGATGCCTAGATCTACTTGAAAGTAGACTGAAGCTCAGCTTTCATCCATTCCTTAAATTCTGAAATAGATTCTTCTTTGCCCTTCAAACAGGCCAAGCAAATTGTCATTGTGGCATCAGACAAGGTTGCGTTGCAGTTTTTACAAGCAAAAGGCTTTTGTTTTAGATGTAGCCTCTTTAGGAACTGGAGTCTCTTCAGGCAGGTGTGGCTTATCTAGCAACAGGAAATTAAGAATTAGCAAATAACACCGGAGAGGAGAATTCCTTCTGACTCCTAACCTACTTGGGTTAAGCAAGAAAATTACCGAACACATGGGGGAAAAAATGGTCCAGAAACTCCTGCAACATGAGCTTCTTGCCGCTGGAAGACGCCGACTTCAGAAACACACGTCACAGGAGAATCTTGACGCAACCGCCGGCAAAGACAGTGGCGTCCTGGCATTCGGAAACAGCCTAGCCCGCCCAAGGGCTGCAGAGGTGAGTAAAACGCTCCCGCCGCTACTTAAACCTGGAAAAGAGCTGAAATTACAAGCTCTTCCACAAGCTCAGAGAAAATATTAAATACATTTAAAAAAAAAAAAAAAAAAAAAAAAAAAAAATGGAATGACCAACTACGTGGGCAGGAAAAAAACAGTAAGGGGGAGGTTCCTTCTTCCATTGCTTCGTGCTCTAGTTCTTATGCTCACATGTCCATTGTAGGCACTTTTGGCAGTGGACAAGGGTCACCATGGGCATCCTGACTAGTCTGCAGCTATGCAGCCCCATATGCAACAAACGGCAATCAGGGCCGGCCGAAGACTTAATGCCGCCTGGGGCGAAGTTTAAAATGCCGCCCCCCGCGCGGCTTAAACTTCGCGACGCCCCCGAAGAGAGAGAGACCGACTCGGACGCCCCTCTCTCTCTTCCGCTTCAAAAAAAAAAAAAAAAAAAAAAAAGCTTGGGGCAATTGCCCCAGTCGGCCCCATTGTAGGGCCGGCCCCGACGGCAATGCACTGTGTGTCCCAACACCTCTGTCAGAACCAGCATTAACATTTTCTGTAATTTGAGCTACAATGGCCCACACGGCCCAGCCTTCACCCATCAATGAGCCCTGGCCGCCAATGACCCTGTCGCAGGTTCACCGCTTTTGCTTCCTTTCGATAGGTATTGACCACTATAGGCTGGGATCACCCCTCAAGTTCGGAGATGCCCTGACCCAGTTGTCTAGCCATAACAATTAATCTCATAGTCGCTCGGATCCTTACCCATTTTTCCTGCTTCTAACACATCAACTTTGAGGATGAAACGTTCACTTGCTGCCGAATATATCCTACCCACTGACAGTGTTATTCACATTACCTGTCAGTGGTCATAATGTCATGGCTGATCGGTGTATGTATAGTGCTAGAGTCAGTGTGTGTGTGTGTGTAAATTTCTAGTGCCAGAGTCAGTATGTCTACTGCATTGTAGTGCCGGATTCAGTGTATGTGTGTATAGTGTTATATAGTGTGTGTATTTTTGTGTCAGCCAGTGGGATTAGTGTGTATGTACATGAGTCTAGAAAGTTAGAGTGTGTGTTATGGTAAGGTGTTAGTGTTTGCGAGAATGAGACACCACTTTATTAGGTACACCTACCTAGTACCATATTGGACCCCTTTTGCTTTCAGAACTGCCTTCATTCTTCATAGCATGTATTCTACAAGGTGCTGGAAACATTCCTCACAGATTTTGATCTATGTGGACATGATGGCATCACACAGTTGATGCAGATTTGTCGGCTGCACAGCCATGATGTGAATCTCCTGTTCCACCACATCCCAAAGGTGCACTATTGAATTGAGTTCTAGTGACTATGGAGGCCATTGGAGTACAGTGAACTCAGTGTCATGTTCAAGAAACCGGATTGAGATGTGAGCTTTGTGACATGGTGCATTATTCTGCTGGAAGTAGCTATCAGAAGATGTGTACACTGTGGTCATAAAGGGATGGACATGGTCAGCAACAATACTCAGATAGGCTGTCATGATTAAACAATGCTCAATTGGTACTAAGGGGATTGCGAGGGGCGGCTGCTACTGACCGCTGGGTGTTCCCAGCGATCAGTAGCAGCCACCCCCCCCTCAATTCCGTGCACGTGATCGCTTTGCAGCGAATCACGATCACGGAATTTAAATATTTAAAAAAAAATTAAAAACGTTGGCTCCTAAATATTTGTCCTGGTTCCTAGATCCAAAACAAATTTGTTGGCCCTGCCTTAAATATACCTAAGGAAGCTATGTTAACCCATTTGACGATACTTTTCTTACTATGATGAAATAACGATTTAGCAAACAGATATTAAATAACCATTCTATTAAGCAATGAAAAGCAGGACACAAGTGGTGACATACTATCCCAGGGTACTGTTTTGATTTCATATAAGAGAACAGATAAATTGAAATTAAAAAAAGTTACCTTTTATTTCAAAGTCTGGAAACGAACAGATTTTTATTTTCTCATGATTCAAGACGTCTTGATGAGGATTTGTTTCTAAAAATTAAAAAAGAAAAACAAAAAAGTGGCTATGAAATCAACAGAAATACACAGAGAATGCTAGGATCTGAAGGGTAGCACAACAAGCTAATAGAAAAAACAAGACTGAGATAAAAACAAACCAGATTTATTGTTTGTTTTTTTTATATTGGCATCACATAGTACACCACATCCATAAAGAAACAGTAGTAGAATAGGTTGTAGCTCAGGTGAGTACCTCCTATGAAATATGATGCAGGCAAAGTGGTCCTCAACAGCCAGCTACGTCCTCCTAAGTAGCGGCACACAAGGTGATGAAATATGTTCAAAAGCTGTCCATCATCCACTGCATGCGCAGCTGTTACTTACCCGTTTGCTGCATCATGGTTCCACTTACATCCAGGTTGGTGCTGCTAATTGCGTTCACCAGCATTGCTTCAAGTATGGTCCCCACAAACTATCAATCATGTACCTGAAACTGCCCCAAGCAGCTAGAATTATTACTTATTGGTTATTTTGCATTGATGGGTTGATTTTTTTTGTTAGTGTGGTTGGCAATTTGATTCTTATTAGTGGATTTAAAAAATTGTTGTTTAGTTAAGTTAGTGGCTGTCTAGCTCCCGTTAAACTGTTCGTTTTAGTTACTACCTTGCTAGTTGTATTAAAACCGTTTTAAATTGATTAGTTGGTTTTAAGTTGTTGGTAAAAATGTGTACTGCACACAATTGTGGCAAAAAAGAAGTGGTCAGTTCAGGGTTTAAGATACAAACAGGAAAATAAGGTGCCATTTCTGCCTGTCTCCTTTTTCAGCAAGTTTGTTCAAGACAAAGCAAGAACAAGAAATGACCCAAGTAGAGGACTGCAGATTCAGCCTGTAGTGCCCTATGAACGTATGAATCGACCTGCAGGTCGCTGCCTTGCAAATGAGAGACGGAGTCACCCCGGAGAGTTCAGCCCAGGAAGTCGAGACGGATCTGGTCGAGTGTGCCTTCAGGCCTGAGGGAGGTACTCTTCCCACGGAGATGTAACATAAGGAGATTGCGTCCTTAAGCCAGCGGCTCACGGAAGCCCTGGATACTGATCTGCCCTTGCGGGTCCCTGCAAAGGACAGGAAGAGAGAATTGGATTTCTTCCAGGCAGACGTACGCGAGAGATAAGACAGGATACACCTCCGCAGGTCTAGCGAGTGGAGTTCCAGCTCTTTGGGATTCTTGGGATCCGGACAGAAAGTAGGCAGGACGATCTCCTGATCCGAATGGAAAGGAGAGACTACTTTAGGGAGAAACTCTGGTGGCAACCGAAGGATAATGCAGTTCGGCAGAATCCTGAGAAAAGGTTCCACTCTGGAGAGAGCCTGAAGCTCGCTTACCCTCCTAGCTGAGGTGAGGGCCACTAGGAGGACAACCTTGTAGGTGAGCAGCTTCAGAGAAGTATCCTCTAGAGGCTCAAAAGGAGACGTGGTGAGTTGGTGCAACACGAGGTTAAGGTCCCAAGGTGGAACCGACGGACGGAGCCTAGGGCGAAGTCTACACATCCCCTTAGAAAATCTGGAGATCCAGGGATGGGAAGCCAGATTGGAGTCCAGAAAGTTGCTCAGTGCTGAAATCTGGACCTTGATAGTAGCAGGTTGTAATCCTTTATCAAAGCCGTCTTGAAAAAAGTGCAGCACCTCACGGATGGATGGAGAGGATACTTCGTGCACATTGCACCAGGTGATGAACGTTTCCCAAACCTTCTGGTACTTAGCAGTCGTAGTATTTTTGCGGCTGGAGAGAATAGTGTTCACCACTGATGAAGCTAATCCTTTAGAGGTCAGGATCTCCCTTTCAGAAGCCTTTACCTGAGTGTTCAGATGCGTGGCCATTAGGTCTATCTGAGGAGTACCCCATTTCCTTGTGATGAAGGCGAAGACCCTTTTGTTTAAGGACCATTCTCCCGGAAGTACAGAGTTCCTGCTGAGGTAATCCGTCTCCTGATTCAGTGAACCCTTGATATGAACCGCGGAGAGAGTGCAGTGACTGAACTCCGCCCATCGGCAGATCTGAGCAGTCAGGGTCTGCAGGCATCTGCTTCTGGTGCCCTTCTCAGATATAGGCCAGGCTTTCTTGTAAGCTGTCCCTACTGATAGTTTGGTACAAGCATTTTTCTTTACCCAGATGTAAAACTGAATAGCTCATGTTCCAAATGTGGCCCTTTTGCCCCCAAACAATCTGACAAACCCATGCATTTGCGCTGAAAAAAAAAAACCTCTTTTTATAATCAATAAAAATCGATTCGAATAATCGATAATGAAAATCGTTGACAATGATTTTCATTATCGATTAGTTGTTTCAGCCCTACTTGTGCTGTACCCTAAATGAGTGAGGAGCAAATTACATCTAAACACGAGCAACGCAAAAGTGTTAAAACAACTTCGGTCCCAAAGGGTACAAAAGGTAAAACACAGCCTGGTCCTTAACCCCTTCAATCCCAGGGGTATTTGGTACCTCAAGTCCCGGAACAATTTTGCCATTTTTGCGGCATGTCGGTTCAGCGATTACTTCCTTTTCCTGCGAATAGTGTACCCATTTAAACTACCGTATTTATTGGCGTATAACACCCACTTTTTTTAACTAAAATATGAAGCTGAAACCCTACCTGCGTGTTATACGCCGATAAATCCGGGGTCGCAACTGCGACCGGGCCCTGGAGTTCTGCCAGTCAGGGGGGCCCAAGGGGTGCGGAGCGGTTGCTGAAGACGACCGCTCGGAAACTCTCCCCCCCCTGACAGAAATCCACTGCTCTGCTGCTGGCCTGCCTCAGCGCTTCAACTCCTGTGAGCGCGTTTGTCTCGGGTGCCGGCGCTTCACGCTGGGTGCGGGCATATGACGTCAGACGCCTGCGCTCAGCAGTGAAGAGCGGCACCCGAGACAAACGCCTCACGCTTCCACACAGGAGTTGAAGGTAAGTGACCGGGGGGGGATGGGTTAGGGAAGAAGAGGGGAGATCCTGAGAAGGGGTGTAGGGGGAGGTCTGGAGCAGTGTGTTGTCTGACGTGGGTCTTCTTTTGATACCACAGTTAGATTAGCTAAAACTAGAATGTAGAAATTAGTGAAAAAAACTAGCGAAAATTAGAAAAAAAAAAATATATAAATTTTCCCACAATCCTCACAAAATTAGGTAAACTGATTGGAAAATCCCCTCCAAGTCTATTAATTCAGGTGTCCTTATTTAATTTATATAGAATTTCTATTGTTTCCCAGCACTTACAGGCAACATACTATAAAGTGGACATTATTTTTTACGAAGCCGTAGAATTTTTACATTAGGTATGATTGGATTGCAACACTAATTTTAAACAAAAACCAAAATACCAACAAAAGTATATACCGTATTGGCCCGAATATAGACCGCACTTAAGTCTTTAAAGTGGGGGTGCGGCCTATATTCGGGGTCTAGCACCTGACGCCTGGGACATGCAGTTCTAGGCGCCGGACAGGCAGCGGGGTTAGGATACAGATCTCGGGGGGGTTAGAGTGGCAGCATCTCATCTCAGAG